>SJYQ01003953.1:31367-135546 GCA_006410935.1 Redunca redunca
AAGAATGAAATTAGAACACTTCCTAACACAGTACACAAAGATAAACTCAAAATGGATTTAAGACCTAAATGTAAGACCAGAAACTATAAAGCTCTTAGAGGAAAACATAGGAAGAACACTCAATGACAAAAATCAAAACAAGATCCTCTATGACCCACCTCCTAGAGTAAGGGAAATAAAAGCAGAAGTAAGCAAGCAGGACCTGATTAAACTTAAAAGCTTTTGCACAGCAAAGGTGAAAAGACAACTCTCAGAATGGGAGAGGATAATAGCAAATGAAACAACTGACAAAGGATTAATTTCCAAAATATACAAACAGCTCATACAACTCAATACCAGAAAAACAACCCAATCAAAAAGTGGGGGAAACCCCTGAACAGACATTTTTCCAAAGAGGACATACAGATGGCTAACAAATACATGAAAAGATGCTCAACATTGCTCATTATTAGAGAAATGTAAATCAAAACTACAATGAGATATCACTTCACACTAGTCAGAATGGCTATGATGAAATAGTCTACAAACAATAAATGCTGGATAGGCTGTGGGAAAAAGGAAATGCTCTTGCACTGTTGGTGGGAATGTAAATTGATACAGCCACTATGGAAGATGGTATGGAGATTCCTTTAAAAAAAAAAAAAAAAAAACTAGGAATAAATCCACCATATGACGCAGCAATCCCACTCCTAGGCACATACCCTGAGGAAAACAAAATTGAAAAAGACACATGTATCCCATTGTTCATTATAGCACTATTTACAATAGCCAGATGGTTATTGCAGCCATGAAATTAAAAGACGCTTACTCCTTGGAAGAAAAGTTATGACCAACCTAGATAGCATATTCAAAAGCAGAGACATTACTTTGCCAACAAAGGTCCATCTAGTCAAGGCTATGGTTTTTCCAGTAGTCATGTATGGATGTGAGAGTTGGACTGTGAAGAAAGCTGAGCACCGAAGAATTGATGCTTTTGAACTGTGGTGTTGGAGAAGACTCTTGAGAGTCCCTTGGACTGCAAGGAGATCCAACCAGTCCATCCTAAAGGAGATCAGTCCTGGGTGTTCATTGGAAGGAATGATACTAAAGCTGAAACTCCAGTACTTTGGCCACCTCGTGCGAGGAATTGACTCATTGGAAAAGACTCTGATGCTGGGAGGAATTGGGGGCAGGAGGAAAAGGGGACGACAGAGGATGAGATGGCTGGATGGCATCACTGACTCAATGGACATGAGTTTGGGTGAATTCCGGGAGATGGTGATGGACAGGGAGGCCTGGGGTGCTGCAATTCATGGGGTCACAAAGAGTTGGACACGACTGAGTGACTGAACTGAACTGACTGACAATAGCCAGAACATGGAAGATATCCAGAACCTAGATGTCCATGGACAGATGAATGGATAAAGAAGTTGTGGTACATATACACAATGGAATACTACTCAGCCATAAAAAGGAACACATTTGAACCTGTTTTAATGAGGTGGATGAACCTAGAGCCTATTATACGGAGTGAAGCAAGTCAGAAAGAGAAAGATAAATATTGTATACTAACACATATATATAGAATCTAGAAAAATGGTACTGAAGAATTTATTCACTGGGCAGAAATGGAGAAACAGACATAGAGAAAAGACTTATGGACATGGGGACAGGGGAGGAGAGGGTGGAATATATGGAAAGAGTAATATGAAAACTTACTTTACCATATGTAAAATAGATAGCCAACAGGAATTTGATACATGTCTCAGGAAACTCAAACAGGGGCTCTGTATTAACCTACAGGGGTGGGATGGTGAGAGAAATGGGAGGGAGGTTCAAAAGGGAGGGGATATATGTATACCTATGGCTGATTCATGCTGAGGTTTGACAGAAAAACAACAAAATTCTATAAAGCAATTATACTTCAATTTAAAAATAAAAATTTTTTAAAAAGAAAAACTCCCTGAGAAGACCCTAAGCTTTTACGTTTTGATGAACTTTAGGCTCCACAAAAGCAAGCAATGAAGGCAAAGGTGTAGTTGTAAAAGACCTTGCTAAGCACTGACAGGGTACCTCAACACAGAGACAGTCTGCAAAGACCTGAACAGTATTTTGTTCTTCTTTTTTTCTTTTATCTTCTCTCTCTCGGCTCAAAGTATTTGAAAAAAAATTCTGTTGAACCACTAGCTGATGCCTAACTTAATGGAGCAGATTCTCGAGAGGCCACACATAACAAAGAATACAGTCTTTACAGCTCACAGCAAGCAAGCAACAAGAAAAACTCCAGAGGAAGAGGTAGAATCTGATTTCCAAATTGCCACAGCATAATATTTTAAATGGTCTTCCCAGGTGGTACTAGTGACATGAAAGAAAAGGGTTTGATCCCTGGGTTGGGAAGATCCCCTGGAGAAGGACATGGCAACCCACTCCAGTATTTGCCTGGAGAACCCCATGGACTGAGGAGTCTGGTGGGCTACAGTCCATGGGGTTGCAAAGAGTCAGACATGACTGAAGCAACTAAGCATGCATTCACAATGTTTTAAATGCCCATTTTTTAAAAATAACAACTTTTTAAAAATGAGGTATGCCCCCCCCAAAAAAAAACTAGGGCTTATTCACTAGAAAAAAAAATTAACAGAAAAATGTCCCCAAGGAAGCACACATATTGGAATTATTAGACAAAAACTTTAACCGTCTTAACCATACTCAAAGAGGAAAAAATGGACGTGAGTCTGAGTGAACTCCGGGAGATGGTGATGACCAGGGAGGCCTGGCGTGCTGCAGGTCATGGGGTTGCAAAGAGTCAGACACAACTGAGCGACTGAACTGAACTGAACTGATGGACAAAGAGTGAATGGAAACTAGGAGAAGGATGTCTCAACAAATAGAGAATATTGATAAAGAAATGGAAATTAAAAACAAACCGAACAGAAATTGGACTAAATGTTTGTGTCTTCCCAAAATCCTTGTTGAAACCTAATGCCCAGTGGCAGGTGGAACTTTTGAGGAACAAGACGGCCCTCATGAATAGGATTGCATGCATGTTCCGTCAGTCGTGTCTGAATTCTTTTTGACCCCACAAACTGTAGCCCACCATGCTCCTCTATCCATGGGATTTTTCAGGCAAGAATACTGTGGTGGGTTGCCATTTCCTCCTCCAGGGGATCTTCCTGACCCAGGGATCAAAACTGCATCTCCTACATCATTGGAAGGAAAGTTCTTTACAACTGAGCCACCTGGGAAGCCTCAAGAATAGGATTAGTGCCTTTATAAAAGAGATCTTAGAGAGCTTCCTTGCCCCTTCTACCATGTGAGGTTACCATGTGAGGTTATAGTTGAAAGGATAGTAGTATATGAACCAAAAATAAAGCCAGTCACCAAATCTGCTGACACCTTGTTCTCAGACTTCCACCCTCCAGAACTGTGAGATATAAATTTTGTTTTCAGAAATGCTGCACAGCTTTCAGGATCTTCATTCCCCAACCAAGGATGAAACCTGTCAAAAAACACTTGAAAGCAGAAAGATAGAAAGCTGAGTGCTGAAGAATTGATGCTTTTGAACTGTGCTGTTGAAAAAGACTCTTGAGAGTCCCTTGGACTGCAAGGAGATCCAACCGGTCCGTCCTAAAGGAGATCAGTCCTGGATAGTCATTGGAAGGACTGATGTTCAAGCTGAAACTCTAATACCTTGGCCACCTGATGCAAAGAGCTGGCTCATTTGAAAAGACCCTGATGCTGGGAAAGATTGAGGGCAGGAGGAGAAGGGAATGACAGAGGGTGAGATGGTTGGATGGCATCACTGACTCAATGGACATGGGTTTGGGTGGACTCAGGGAGTTGGTGATGGACAGGGAGGGTTGGTGTGCTGTGGTTTATGGGGTCACAAAGAGTTGGACATGACTGAGCGACTGAACTGAACTGAACTGTCACATATGAGACCCTCAATAAGATTAACAAGTTATTTCCCATTGAAAATGCCGAGGAAACCAGAATTGAAAGAGACACATGTACCCCCAATGTTCATCACAGCACTGTTTATAATAGCCAGGAGGACATGGAAGCAACCTAGATGTCCATCAGCAGATGAATGGATAAGAAATCTGTGGTACATATACACAATGGAGTATTTACTCAGCCATTAAAAAGAATGCATTTGAATCAGTTCCAATGAGGTGGATGAAACTGGAGCCTATTATACAGAGTGAAGGAAGCCAGAAAGAAAAACACCGATACAGTGCACTAACACATATATATGGAATTTAGAAAGATGGTAATGATACCCCTGTATGCGAGACAGCAAAAGAGACACAGATATATAGAACAGTCTTTTGAACTCTGTGAGAGAGGGAGAGGGTGGGATGATTTGGGAGAATGGCATTGAAACATGTATAATATCATATATGAAACCAATCGCCAGTCCAGGTTCGATGCAGGATACTCGATGCTTCGGGCTGGTGCACTGAGACTACCCAGAGGGATGGTATAGGGAGGGAGGAGGGTTCAGGATGGGGAACACATGTATACCTGTGGCAGATTCATGGTGATGTATGGCAAAACCAATACAATATTGTAAAGTAATTAACCTCCAATTAAAATAAATAAATTTATATTTTTTAAAAAAGAAAAGCATAGAGACAAGAAGGTTGACATTAAAAAATTTTTTTTTTACTTTTTAAATTATGAAACTATGATAACACATTTTAGAAAACTTGGAAAATACACAACAAAGTTACATGTGGTTTCACTATGTGAAAGTGAAGTGAAGTGAATTGGCTCAGTCGTGTCTGACTCTTTGCGACCCCGTGGACTGTAGCCTACCAGGTTCCACCATCCATGGGATTTTCCAGGCAAGAGTACTGGAGTGGGGTGCCATTTCCTTCTCCAATGCATGAAAGTGAAAAGTGAAAGGGAAGTTGCTCAGTTGTGTCTGACTCTCAGTGACCCCATGGACTGCAGCCTACCAGGTTCCACTGTCCGTGGGATTTTCCAGGCAAGAGTACTGGAGTGGGTTGCCATTGCCTTCTGCAGGTTCACTATATATTACAATTAATTATTTAAGTAGATAAATTAAGACGTTTAGTTGGAGTTTTGATATAAAACTCTCAAAAATAATAGAATGGATAGATAGAAACGTAGAAGGATATAATAGACCTGAAAAGCACTAAGAACCAATTCAATATAATTAAGATTTATACAATTTTCACACAACAGCAGGAAACAAATTCTGTTCAAGTTCCCAAAGACTTTAAACCAGAAGACACTGAAACATATACAGGGACATAAAGCAAGGTGCAAAAATTTCTTGGTATAAAGGTATTGAAATCATACAAGTCTGTTCCATCACTGTGAAATGATGTTAGAAATCAGTATCAAAATATATTTGAAAATAAGCCACATATTTTCAAGTGCAGTTACATTTACCAAGAGAAATCTTTTAATAGGCCAGTGAAAACCTCAAGAAGATTAAAAGACTGAAAAAACACAGAGGGGGATTGCAGAGAAAAAAGTATTTAAATGAAAAATTAATATCAAAATGAGAAATTAATGTCAAGGATACTTTTAAAATCCCATGTATTTGGAAATTAAATGTCTACTTTTAAATTACGGGCATATCTAAGAAGCTTTAACAAGGAAAATTAGAAAATATTTGTAACAGAATAAAATTGAAAAGAGAATTTATTAGAATCTGTTGCATGCAGATGAAGTTGTTCAATGCAAATACAATGTGGAATCTTGAATAAGGTACAAAAACAAATAATGGATTCTAGCATAGTACCTTGCCTGGACAATCCCATGGATGGAGGAGCCTGGTAGGCTGCAGTTCATGGGGTCTTGAAGAGTCAGACGTGACTGAGTGACTTCCCTTTCACTTTTTACTTTCATGCATTGGAGAAGGAAATGGCAACCCACTCCAGTGTTCTTGCCTGGAGAATCCTTGGGACGGGGGAGCCTGGTGGGCTGCCGTCTATGGGGTTGCACAAAGTCGGACGTGACTGAAGCGACTTAGCAGCAGCTGCAGCATAAACTTTTATGAAATTTGAACAAAATCTGTACTTCAGTTAATAATATTGTATCACATGTTAATTTCCTCTTGTTTTTTACAACATAATATTTCTTTATATTTTCAGAATTGGATTAGAACTTTCAAGCCTCATTTAAAAAAAATTTTTTAATCACTAAAATAATAAACTTTCTAGACTTTTAGCAGTAATACTAGATGCCAGAATAATGGAAGTATATCAAAATTTTGAGGAAATATAAATTAGAGATCTAACATTCTATTCACACTTTGTCAAACAAATGGAACCAAAAAGTCATAAATTTTTAACTAAGCAAAAATAAGTTTTCTAAACTATATATTATACTTTACACACACACACACACAAAAGTTTTTCTGCTACACCTGATAAAGACTTGAGAAAGAACAGCCAAAAAAGAGAGAGAAATTGGAAAACATAAATTAATGAAATGGAAACACTGACTATGAAATAGAAAGAGTGAAACAAACTAGATAAAAGCAAAAGATCATCATATAGTCCAGTTGTTTTTAAATACAGCTACTCATTAGAATCACATCTGGAGCTTTGGAGAAAAAAACAATACCTGGGCATTTGTATTTTTCAAAAAAACTTCCAAGATAATTTTAACATGCATCTATATTTTAAAAAGTGATTACAGGTTTTTTTGTTAAATGGTAATTTTAGTGATATAGAATTCTATTATTTTACTACTGACCAATCATGACACAATGATATTAAAATGAGTACTAGTTACTTAATCACAAAAGTAAAAGACATTTATCAGTTTTCACAATTAATAGCCAGATCCAAAAAAAAAGATAATTAAATTTCAAACCATAATGGAAACATGATTAACCTAACAGTATAAAATAATTACATACAATTTGGGGGGTTACGTAGAGTGATGTGGTAAGTGGAAGTGCATACATATACCTGTTTTCATTCATCTAGGCAGTCTATGTATTTCAGTTGGTGCATTTAATCCATTTATGTTTAAGGTAATTATCAATATATATAATCCTATTACTATTTTCTTAATTGTTTTGGATTTATACATCTTCATAGATCTCTTCCAGAAGATTGACATTTTTAAAGTGTTGAAAGAAAATAAAAACTGTCAACTAAGAATTTTTTATCTAGAAAAATATTCTTCAAAATGGAAAGCAAAATTAAGACATTTCTAAATAAATGAAAGCTGGGGGAGTTCATTGCTCTATGAGAAATGCTAAAGAGAATTGTTCTGGCTGAAATGAAAAGACGTAAACAGTAAGTCAAAATCATATGAAGAGCTAAGAAACAGTGGTAAAGGTAACTAGATAGGTAAATATAAGATAGCATATTTGTATTTTGGTTTGCAATGCCTCTTTTTCTCCCTATATGATTCAAAATACAAATACATAAAACAATGGTTATAAATCTATCTAACTGAGCACACATGTATACAGATGTAATTGGTGAAAATAAATTTTGAAACGGGAGGGATGGAGATATACAGGAGCAGAGTTTCTATATTCTATTCAAGAGAAGTTGGTATTAATTCAAACTACAGTGTTATAAATTTAACATGTTAATTTTAATCCCCAAAGCAGCCACTAAGGAAACTAACTACAAAATGTACAGAAAAGGAAATGAGAAGAGAATCAACAGTACACTATGAACTATCAATGGAACACAAAAGAAGGCAGTATTAGAGGAACTGAGAAACAAACAGTATAACATAAGCAAATATCAGAAAAATTGCAACAGAAATTCTTTCTTATCAGTCATTACTTTAACTGTAAATGAATTAAATTCTTAAATGTATAGGTAGCAAGATGGATTTTTTAAAACTGTGATTAATCTATATGCTGTCAACAAAAGATTCACTTTAGATTCAAAGATACCACCCCAAATTGAAAGTAAAAAGGTAGAAAGCAATATTCTACACAAAGAACAAACAAAGAAAAATGGGAGTACCTCTACTAATATTAGGCAAAATAGACTTTAAGCATAAACTCCTACAAGATGATGCTATTTAAGTGCTGCACTCAATATGCCAACATTTGGAAAACTCAGCAGTGGCCACAGAACTGGAAAAGGTCAGGTCTCACTCCAATCCCAAGGAAAGGCAATGCCAAAGAATGTTCAAAGTACCGCACAATTGCACTCATCTCACATGCTAGCAAAGTAATGCTCAAAATTCTCCAAGTCAGGCTTCAACAGTACATGAACTGAGAACTTCCAAATGTTCAAGCTGGATCTAGAAAAGGTGCAGGAACCAGCTATCAAGTTGCCAGCATCTGTCGGATCATAGAAAAAGCAACAGAATTTCAGAAAAACATCTACTTCTGCTTCATCGACTATGCTAAAGCCTTTGACTGTGTGGATCACAACAAACTGTGGAAAGTTAGTCAAGAGATGGGAATACCAGACCTTACCTGCCTCCTGAGAAATCTGTATGCAGGTCAGGAAGCAACAATTAGAATCAGACATGGAAAAACTGACTGAGTCCAAATCGGGAAAGGAGTACATCAAGGCTGGGCTGGATGAAGCACAAACTGGAAGCAAGATTGCTGGAAGAAATCAATAAACTCAGATAGGCAGATGACACCACCCTTATGGCAGACAGCAAAGAGGAACTAAAGAATCTCTTGATGAAAGTGACAGAGGAGAGTGAAAAGCTGGCATAAAACTCAAAATTCAAAAAAAAATGAAGATCATGGGATCGTCCTATCACTTCATGGAAAATAGATGGGGAAACAATGGAAACAGTGACAGACTTTACTTTCATGGGCTCCAAAATCACTGCAGGCTTTGAAATTATGACTGCAGCCATGAAATTGAAAGACACTTGCTCCTTGGAAGAAACGTTATGACCAAACTAGTTCAGTTCAGTTCAGTTGCTCAGTCATGTCTGACTCTGCGACCACATGGACTGAAGCATGCCAGGCCTCACTGTCCATCACCAACTCCCGGAACTTGCTCAAATTCATGTCCATTGGGTTGGTGATGCTATCCAACCATCTCATCCTCTGTCGTTCCCTTCTCCTCCAGCCTTCAGTCTTCCCCAGCATCAGGGTCTTTTCCAATGAGTCAGCTCTTTGCATCAAGTGGCCAAAGTATTGGAGTTTCAGCTTCAACATCACTCCTTCCAATGAATATTCAGGACTGATTTCCTTTAGGATGGACTAGTTGGATCTCCTTGCCGTCCAAGGGACTCTCAAGAGTCTTCTACAACACCACAATTCAAAAGCATCAATTCTTCAGCACTCAGCTTTCTTTATAGTCCAACTCTCACATCCATACATGACTCCTGGAAAAACCATAGCCTTGATTAGATGGACCTTTGTTGGCAAAGTAATGTCTCTCCTTTGTAACACACTGTCTAGGTTGGTCTTAACTTTTCTTCCGGGGAGTAAGCGTCTTTTAATTTCATGGCTGCAGTCACCATCTGCAGTGATTTTGGAGCCCAGAAAAGTAAAGTCAGCTACTCTTTCCACTGTTTGCCCATCTATCTGCCATGAAGTGACGGGACCAGGTGCCATGATCTTAGTTTTCTGAATGTTGAGCTTTAAGCCAACTTTTTCACTCTCCACTTTCACTTTCATTAGAAGTTCTTTAGTTCTTCTTCAATTTCTGCCATAAGGGTGGTGTCATCTGCATATCTGAGGTTATTGAAATTTCTCCTGGCAATCTGGATTCTAGCTTGCACTTCACTGAGCCCAGCATTTCACATGATGTACTCTGCATATAAGTTAAATAAGCAGGATGACAATATACAGCCTTTACGTACTCCTTTCCCAATTTGGAACCAGTCTGTTGCTTCCTGACCTGCATACAGATTTCTCAAGAGGCAGGTTAGGTGGTCTGGCATTCCCATCTCTTTCAGAATTTTCTACAGTTTATTATGATCCACACTGTCAAAGACTTTGGCATAGTCAATAAAGCAGAAATAGATGTTTTTCTGGAACTCTCTTGCTTTTTCAATGATCCAGTGGATGTTGGCAATTTGATCTCTGGTTCCTCTACCTTTTCTAAATCCAGCTTGAACATCTGGAAGTTCTCAGTTCACTTATTGCTAAAGCCTGGTTTGGAGAATTTTGAGCATTACTTTACTAGCATGTGAGATGAGTGCGATTGTTCGGTAGTTTGAGCATTTTTTGGCATTGGCTTTCTTTGGGATTGAAATGAAAACTGACCTTTTCCAATCCAGACCAGCTTAGACAACATATTAAAAAGCAGAGAGTGCGATTGTTCGGTAGTTTGAGCATTTTTTGGCATTGGCTTTCTTTGGGATTGAAATGAAAACTGACCTTTTCCAATCCAGACCAGCTTAGACGACATATTAAAAAGCAGAGACATTACCTTGCCAACAAAAGTCTGTCTAGTCAAGGCTATGCTTTTCCCAGTAATCATGTATGGATGTGAGAGTTGGACCATAAAAAAAGCTGAGCAATAAAGAACTGATGCTTTTGAACTGTGGTGTTGTAGAAGACTCTTGAGAGTCCCTTGGACTGCTAGGAGATCAAACCAGTCAATCCTAAAGGAAATCAATCCTGAATGTTTATTGGAAGGACTGATGCTGAAGCTGAAACTCCAATATTTTGGCCACCTGATNAGGAAATCAATCCTGAATGTTCATTGGAAGGACTGATGCTGAAGCTGAAACTCCAATATTTTGGCCACCTGATGGGAAGAACTGATTCATTGGAAAAGACTCTGACGATGGGGAAGATTAAAGGCAGGAAGAGAAGGGACTGACAGAGGATGCGATGGTTGGATGGCATTACCAACTTGATGCACATGAGTTTGAGCAAGCTCCAGGAGTTGGTGATGGACAGGGAAGCCTGGCATGGTGCAGTCCATGGGGTCGCAGAGAGTCAAACATGATTGAACAACCCAACTGAACTGAACTGATGTTTATCAGCAAAGTGATGTCTCTGCTTTTTAATATGCCCTCTAGGTTTGTCATAGCATTTCTTTTAAGAAGCAAGCATTTTTTAATTTCACTGCTTCAGTCACTATCCATAGTGATTTTGGAATCCAAGAAAATAAAATCTGTCACTGTTTCTACTTTTTCTCATCTATTTGCCATGAAGTAATGGGATATAATGCCATATTCATTACTTACCCAGTTTTGAACCAGTCCATTGTTCCATGTCTGATTCTAACTGTTGCTTCATGTCCTATGTACCAGCTTCTCAGGAGACAGGTAAGGTGGTCTGGTATTCCACTGTTTGTTGTGATCCACATAGTCAAAGGCTTTATCACAGTCAATGAAGCAGAAGTAGATGGTTTTTGTGGAATTCCCTTCTTTTTCTATGATCCAACAGATGTTGGCAATTTGATCTCTGGTTCCTCTGCCTTTTCCAAATCCAGTTTGTACATCTGAAAGTTCTCAGTTCAGGTACTTCTGAAACTTAACTTGAAGGATTTTCAACACAATCTTGTTAGGATGTGAAATGAGTGCAATAGCACAGAAGTTTGAGTATTCTTTGACATGGACTTTATTCAAGATTAGAATGAAAACTGACCTTTTCCAGTCCTGAGGCCACTGCTGAATTTTCCAAATTTGCTGGTACATTGAATGAAACACTTAAATAGCATCATCTTTCAGGATTTTAAATAACTCAGCTGGAATGCCATCACCTCCACTAGCTTTGTTAATAGGGATGCTTCCTAAGGCACACTTGACTTCACATTCTAGGATGTCTGGCTCTAATTTAGTGACCACACAACCGTGGTTATCTGGGTTATTAAGATCATTTTTGTATGTAGTTCTTCTGTGCATTCTTACACCCCTTATTGATTTCATCTGATTCTGTTAGGTCCTTGCTGATTTTGTCCTTTATTGTGCCCATCTTTGCATGAAATATTCCTTTGGTATCTCTAATTTTCTTGAAGAGATTTCTAGTGTTTCCCATTCTATTGTTTTCCTCTATTTATTTGCATTGATCACTGAGGAAGGTTTTCTTATCTCTCCTTGCTACTCTCTGGAACTCTGTATTCAGTTGGGTGTATCTTTCCCCTTTCATTTGCCTTTCACTTCTCTTCTTTTCTCAACTATTTGTAAGGCCTCCTCAGACAATCATTTTGCCTTCTTGTATTTCTTTTTCTTGGGGATGGTTTTGATCATCACCTCCTGTACAAAATTATGAATCTCTGTTCATAGTTCTTCAGGCACTCTATCATTTCTAATCCCTTGAATCTCTTGCTTCAACTATATAATCATAAGGGATTTGATTTAGGTCATACTTGAACGGTTTAGAGATTTTTCCCTACTTTCTTCAATTTAAGCCTGAATTTTCCTATAAGGCAAAATGGTCTGAGTCATTCAACTCCAGGTCTTATGTTTGCTGACTGTATATAGCTTCTATATCTTCAGCTACAAAGAATGTAATCAATCTGATTTATGTACTGACCTTTTGATGATGTCCAAGTATAAAGTCATCTGTTGTTGAAAAAGGGTGTTTGCTATGACCAATGCATTCTATTGGCAGAATTCTGTTAGCCTTTGCCTTGCTTCATTTTGCAAGGCCAAACTCCAGATATTTCTTGACTTCCTACTTTAGCATTCCAATGCCCTATGATGTATAGGACCTCTTTGTGTGTGTGTGTGTGTGTGTGTGTGTGTGTGTGTGTGTGTGTGTGTGTGTGTTAGTTCTAGAAGGTCTTGTAGGTCTTCATAGAACTGATCAGCTTCAGTTTCATTGACATCAGTGCTTGGGGAATAGGCTTGGATTACTATGATGTTGAATGGTTTGCCTTGGAAACAAATTGGGATCATTCTGTAGTTTTTGAGACTATTCCCTGTGGGGAGAGACCAAATTAGCCAAGATGGTGTGTTCAGGCTTTCTCACCCCATGTTTTGTAAATAATGATTATGTAACAACTGAGATCACTTATAGCACTGTGTGTGTGCATCATGAGGCACTTGCTTCGTCATGGGCTACTTTGTGCTGCAGGGATATATGAGTTCCACCTAGAAAGTGGTGGCATTTACTGCTGCATCACTGCTGTGTCCCTTGGGTCAGCCACTAGAGGAGAGAATATAGTGTGCCTACTGCTACAGCTGTTGCATCAGCAAGGAGAGGAAACTGTTCATGGCTGCTGTGCCAGCCAGGAGAGAGGCTGTGTTATGTTAGGTTATGCTACAGCGGCTGCTACGGCTGCTGCATCAGCCAGGAGGAAATAAACATGTCTGCGCTTGCTATGGCTCTTCCATTTTTCTTCCAGCTTCCCTGTTTGCACCTTGTCTATCTTGGGTTCAACAAACAGTGCAGACAGTGTGAATAGCAAGGTAAGTTGCGTCATAAACAGGATCATCAATACACAACCAGTTACTGCATTTCAGACTCTTGATTATGAGGGCTACTCTGCTTCTTCCATGGATGCTTGCCCACAGTAGTAGATATAATGGTCATTTGAATTAAATTCACCAGTTACCATCCATTTTAAAATTCACTCAGAGCCGGGTCAATGATGGCGGAGGAATAGGACGGGGAGACCACATTTCCCCCACAAATTTATTGAAAGATCATTTAAATGCTGAGTAAATTCCACAAAACAACTTCTGAATGCTGGTGGAGGACACCTGCCCAGAAAGGCAGCCCATTCTCTTTGAAAGGAGGTAGGACAAAATATAAAAGATAAAAGGAGAGACAAAAGAGTTAGGGATGGAGACCCACCCCAGGGAGGGAGTTGTGAAGGAGAAGAAGTTTCCAAACACCAGGAAACCCTCTCACTGGTGGGTCTGTGGGGAACTTTGGAATTTCAGAGGGCAACATAACCGGGAGGAAAAAACAAAACAAAAAAAACCCCACAGATTATGCACTTAACCTCGACTCCCAGTGGAGAAGTAGCCCAGACGCTTGCATCCACCAACAGCTAGCAGGGGCTGAACAGGGAGGTGCTGGCTGCGTGCTTAGGGTAAGGACCAGACCTGAATGCCCTGAGGACAATATGAGGGAGCTAACATGAGACAGGAACCCAAACTGTGGGATAGCCAGAGAGAGGAAAAAAAGAAAGAGATAACTTTTCCGTGAAAAGATCTAAGGCACAGACAGGCCCGCTCACAGAACAAAGGACTGAGCGAATACCAGAGGAAAGCTAGCTGACTGCAGACCAGCCCCTCCTCCCGCTGGAGGCAGAGAGGCAGGCAGGAAACAGCCAAAGCCAGAAGGTGAGGGACAATCCCGGCCTCAGAGACAGCATCCTCCACCAAATTGTGAGCAGGCTCCCAGTTGCTAACCAAGTCTTCCTGGGATCCTGGATGGTTGACATCTGCCAGGAGGGTCTCAGTCAGAGGTCAGCCCCCCAGAGGAGACACACAGCACACCTGAGACGGCGCTGTTGCTGCACACCCAGGAAACTGAGGAGCTGGGACTGGGGAGGTGATAAGATGCACTGTCCACCTGGGAGAGTGCGCTCACCAAGTACCTAGTCACCTGAGCTGCTCAGACCTGGGAAGGGCACAAAATGCAGGCCCAATCAAGTCTGTGCCTTTGTGGAGTACCCGAGAATCTGAACCTGAGTGGCTTAGGCCTGGGAAGTACACACAACCCAGGGCCCACTTTAGACAGTTCCCATGCAGAGCAACCTGAAGCCTGAGCAGCATAGACCTTGAAAGCACACACCCCATGAGTGTGGAAAATCCAGACATGACAAGCACTCCCCACTCACACCAGTGATATTTGTTAGCAGTGTTCATCCCTCCCTGCAGCACAACTGAACAAGTGAGCTTAAATAAATGATCACCTTTGCCCCCTTGTGTCAGGGCAGAAAGCAGACACTGAAAAGACTCGCAAACAGAGAGAGCCAAAATAAACAAAGAAGAGGGAACTGCTTTGGAAGTGACAGGTGCAACAGATTAAAACCCTGTAGTTAGCATTGACTACATTGGAAGGGGCCTATAGACCTTGAGAAGAAGTATAAGATGGAACAAGGAACTATCTGAAACTGACCGCACACTACTCTCAACAGCTCCAGAGAAATTCCTAGATATATTTTACTACTATCATTTTTTAATTTTTAAGTTCTTTATTACTCCTTTAATTTTCATTTTATAACCTACTATTACCTTGCAAAAAAGACCCCATTTTTAAATCAAATTTCATATATATATTTTTATAAGTTTTGTGATTTTTTTTTTTAATATTGTATTTTTGAGAGTCTAACCTCTAGATTTTTAATCTTTGCTTTTTGGTATTTGTTATCAATTTTGTACCTTTCAGAATCCCATCTTCAGTGCCCATTTTTACTTAGGGGTGTGATTACTGGCTTGATTGCTCTTTCCCTTTTGACTCTCCTTTTTCTCACCCAGGTCACCTCTATCTCCTCCCTCACCCTTCTCTTCACTACCCAACTCTGTGAATCTCTTTGGGTGTTCCAGGCTGTGGAGAACACTTAGGGAACTGATTACTAGCTATATCTGTCTCTGTCCTTTTGACTTCCCTTCTTCTCCTCCTGGTCACCTCTATTTCCTTCCTCTCTCTTCTTTTCTCTATGTAACTCTGTGAACCTCTCTGAGTGTTCCAGACTGTGGAGAGCACGTAGGGAATTGATTACTGGCTAGATTGCTCTCTCCCCTTTTGATTCCCCCCTTCTCCTCCTGGTTACCTCTATCTCCCTCCTCCCTCTTCTTGTCTCCATGTAACTATGTGAACCTCTCTGGATGTCCCTCACTGTGGAGAATCTTTTCACCATTAACCTAGATGTTTTATCATCAGTGCTGTATGGATGGAGAAGTCTTGAGGTTACTGTAAGAATAAGACTGAAAGCCAGAGGCAGGAGGCTTAAATCCAAAACTTGAGAACACCAGAAAACTCCTGACTTCAAGGAACATTAATCAACAAGAGCTCATCCAAAAGCCTCCATACCTACACTGAAACCAAGCTCCACCCAAGAGCCAACAAGTTTCAGAGCAAGACATACCACGCTAATTCTCCAGCAATGCAGGAACATAGCCCTGAGCATTAATATACAGGCGGCCAAAAGTCACACCAAACCCATAGACACCTCAAAACTCACTACTGGGTACTTCATTGTACTCCAGAGAGAAGAGATCCAGCTCCACCCATCAGAAGGCCAAGGCAAGCTTCCATAACCAGGAAACTTTGACAAGCCACTCTTCCAACCTCACCCAGGGAGGAATCTCCACAATAAAGAGGAACCACAAACTTCCAGCATACAAAAGGCCACCCCAAACACAGCAATCTAAATAAGAGGAAAAGCAGAGAAATATTTAGCAGGTAAAGGAACATGATAAATGCTTACAAAAGCAAACAAAAGAGGAGGAGATAGGGAATCTGCCTGAAAAAAAAATTTAGAATAATGATAGTAAAGATGATCCAAAATCTTGAAAACAAAATGGAGTTACAGATAAATAGTCTGGAGAGAAGATGCAAGAAGGTTTAACAAGGACCTAGAAGAAATAAAAAAGAGTCAATCAATAATGAATAATGCAATAACTGAAATAAAAAACACTCGAAGGGAACCAACAGTGGAATAACTGAGGCAGAAGATAGGATAAGTGAGGTGGCAGATAGAATGGTGGAAATAAACGAAGCAGAGAGGAAAAAGAATTAAAAGAAATGAGGACAACCTCAGAGACCTCTGGGACAATACTAAACACCCCAACATTCGAATCATAGGAGTCCCAGAAGAAAAAGACAAAAAGAAAGGCCATGGGGAAATACTTGAGGAGATAATAGTTGAAAATTTCCCTAAAAGGGGGAAGGAAATAGCCACCCAAGTCCAAGAAACTCAGAGAGTCCCAAATATGATAAACCCAAGGCAAAACACCACAAGACACATGTTAATCAAATTAATGAAGATCAAACACAAAGAACAAGTATTAAAAGCAGCAAGGGAAAAACAACAAACACACAAGGGGATTCCAATAAGAATAACAGCTTGAGAGAGTCAATTCCTAGGCAGATTGATAAGAAGTCCAGGGGTCCCCAAGGAGAGAGGGGTCTGGAGTTCTCAAGGACAAACTTTTTTGTCCCTCTACATTCCTTAGGATTATATAACAATAATGTATCCGGCTTGAGGACAGTCTCTGGAAAAAACCTTCTGGCTAATCCTGTTATTTTAAGGTGTAAATTATGGGAGTAAGTCTAGTGAGGTCTTTACAACCTCCAGACATTCTTTTGATTCACTGTAATAACTAATTAGAGAGTATATAATTCCATGGCTAACACTAGCATGAGGATACTTTTTCTACCCCCTTCTGATGCCTATGTCAGAAGCTTTCTCTATCTCCTTTACACTTTAATAAAACTTTTTTTTTTTGCTTGTTCAGTAAGCTTATTATTGTCTTATCTGAAAAATCTTGATAGAAAATTGTGGTTTGGTTTAACTCTCAGCAACTCTTTCCTGAGCTCTAAGGAAGCTTGCCTTCTTCTGAGCTACCCGATCTTTCTTCTGGACAAGTGACATTTTGGGATGGTTCCACCTCTTCTTTTTAACTTCTTTCTTAGGCTTCTTCTCATACACTGGATTCTCTCATATTGCAGCATGAGCTTTCTTATACCTCTCCTCCATCATGTCTGGAGTTATGTTGTTCTTTATGTACTGAGAGAATTGTTTCTTGTAAGCATCTTCATCTTCTTCAATCAGGTAATGCATGTAATCTGCAATGTTTTGCCCCATGGTGTGCTTTCGGTGTACCTCAGCACTGAATTCTTTGCTTTCTGAATCATAACCGGGGAACCATTTGGTACTGTGAGGGATAGACAAGCCTCCATCGAAAGCTCCCTTTAGGGCCCCAAAAACTTTATTCCCAGTAGTAGTTCTGGAAAGTTCTGCATCCAAGTAAAAGGTGAAGGCACCAGGTTGACCATCAATGCTTTCCACATTGTATTCATCGCCAGTCACCTCGACTTGGCCTTCATAAATTTTGTCCATACCAAACCTATTAAGAAGCCTGCAGGCCAGCAGCAGGCCAGTACAATATGAGGCAGCATAATTTGTCAGGCCAACCTTCACACCATATTTTGGGAGTTCGTGAGCATAAGCCGCACAAACTATCATATCTCCTTCTATACGGGCATAAGCAATCTGACAAATGATATCTCTGTTCATTACATGAACAATCATTCTGTATTTAGGGGTGTTGTACTTATTTTTATCTTGGATTACCAATCGTTTCTGAGCATAGTAGTCAGTTTTGCCCTCTCGCCTTCTTCTGAATTTCACTTGGTGTCTCTTGAAGTAGGCCTTGTTCTTGACAACTTTAACAAACCCCATCCTGTGGAACAGACCCCTGACTCTGCGGCTTGCCACAAAGCTGCAGAACCAGCATGGCTCCAAGGGTGGGGGGGGAAGCTATACTTTAATAAAACTTTATTACACAAAGCTCTGAGCGATCAAGCCTCATCTCTGGCCCTGGATTGAATTTTTCTCCTCTGGAGGCCAGGAATCCCAGCGTCTTTTCCTTGGTTCAACAACAACCTTTCAAGCTAATCTTTTAATAGAAACTCTTCAGGCAAGAAGGGAATGGCACGACATACTTAAATTGATGAAAGAGAAAAACCTACAATCCAGATTGCTGCACCCAGCAAGGATCTCATTCAAATATGAAGGGGAAATCAAAAGCTTTACAGACAAGCAAAAGCTGAGAGAATTCAGCAGCACCAAACCAGCTCTTCAACAAATGCTAAAGGATCTTCTCTAGACAGGAAACACAGAAAAGGTTTATCAACTTGAACCCAAAACAACAAAGTAAATGGCAACAGGATCATACTTATCAATAATTACCTTAAATGTAAATAGGTTGAATACCCCAACCAAAAGACAAAGACTGGCTGAATGGATACAAAAACAAGACCGCCATATGTGCTGTCTACAAGAGACCCACCTCAAAACAAGGGACAGATACAGACTGAAAGTGAAGGCCTGGAAAAAGATATTTCACACAAATGGAGACCAAAAGAAAGCAGGAGTAGCAATACTCAGGTCAGATAAAACAGACTTTGAAATAAAGGCTGTGAAAAGAGACAAAGAAGGACACTACATAATGATCAAAGTATCAATCCAAGAAGATATAACAGTTATACATATATATACACCCAACATAGGCACACTGCTATATGTAAGGCAAATGCTAAAAGTATGAAAGAGGAAATTAACAGTAACACAATAATAGTGGGAGATTTTAATACCCCACTCACACGTATGGATAGATTAACTAAATAGAAAGTTAGCAAGGAAACACAAACTGTAAATGATACAATGGACCAGTTAGACCTAATTCATATCTATAGGACATTTCACCCCAAAACAACGAATTTCACCTTTTTTTCAAGTGCCCATGGAACCTTCTCCAGGATAGATCACATCCTGGGCCATAAATCTAGCCTTGGTAAATTCAAAAAATTTGAAATCATTTCAAGCATCTTTTCTGATCATAACGTGGTAAGGTTAGATGTCAACTAAAGGGAAAAAAAACTATTAAAAATACAAACACATGGAAGACAAACAACACGGTTCTGAATAACCAACAAATCACAGAAGAAATCAAAAAAGAAATAAAAATATCCATAGAAACAAATGAAAATGAAAATACAACAATCCAAAACCTATGGTATTCAGTAAAAGCAGTGCTAAGGGGATGGTTCATAGCAATACAAGCTTACTTCAAGAAACAAGAGAAAAATCAAGTAAATAACATAACTCTACACATAAAACAACTAGAAAAAGGAGAAATGAAGAACCCCAGGGTTAGTAGAGGGAAAGAAATCATAAAAATTAGGGCAGAAATAAATAAAAAAGAAACAAAGGAGACTATAGCAAAAATCAACAAAGCTAAAAGCTGGTTCTTTGAGAAGATAAATAAAATAGACAAACCATTAGCCAGACTCTTCAAGAAAAAAAGGTAGAAGAATCAAATCAACAAAATTAGAAATGAAAATGGAGAAATCACAACAGGCAACACAGAAACACAAAGGATCATAAGAGACTACTATCAGCAACTATTTGCCAATAAAATGGACAACTTGGAAGAAATGAACAAATTCTTAGAAAAGTATAACTTTCCAAAACTGAACCAGGAAGAAATAGACCCATCACAAGCACAGAAACTTGTAATCAGAAATCTTCCAACAAACAAAAGCCCAGGACAAGATGGTTTCACAGCTGAAGTCTACCAAAAATTTACAAAAGAGCTAATACCTATCCTACTCAAACTCTTCCAGAAAATTGCAGAGTAAGGTAAACTGCCAAACTCATTCTGAGGCCACCATCACCCTAATACCAAAATCAGACAATAATGCCACAAAAATGAAAACTACAGGCCAATATCACTGATGAACATAGATGCAAAAATCTTTAACAAAATTCCAACAAACAGAATCCAACAACATGTTAAAAAGATTATACATCATGACCAAGTGGGCTTTATCTCAGGGATGCAAGGATTCTTCAATATTCACAAATCAATCAGTGTGATATGCCACATTAACAAATAGAAAGATAAAAACCATATGATTACCTCAACAAATGCAGAGAAAGCCTTTAACAAAACACAGCATCCATTTATGATAAAAACCCTCTAGAAAGCAGGCATAGAAGGAACATACCTCAACATAATAAAAGCCATAATTATAAACCCACAGCAAACACTATCCTCAATGCTGAAAAATTGAAAGCATTTCCCCTAAAATCAGGAATAAGACAATGGTGCCTACTCTCACCACAACTATTCAACATAGTTTTGGAAGTTTTAGTCACAGCATTCAGAGAAGAAACAGAAATAAAAGGAATCCAGATTCAAAAAGAAGTAAAACTCTCACTGTTTGTAGATGACATGATCCTCTACATAGAAAACCCTAAAGACTCCACCAGAAAATTACTAGAACTAATCAATTAATATAATAAAGTTGCAGGATATAAAATTAATACACAGAAATCCCCTGCATTCCTATACACTGACAATGAGAAAACTGAAAGAGAAATTAAGGAAACAATTCCATTCACCATTGCAACAAAAAGAATAAAATACTTATGAATATATCTACCTAAAGAAACTAAAGAACTATATATAGAAAACTATAAAGCACTGATGAAAGAAATCAAAGAGGACACAAATAGATGGAGAAATATACCATGTTCATGGATTGGAAGAATCAATATATAATTCAATATATGAAAATGAGTATACTACCCAAAGCAATCTATAGATTCAATGAAATCCCTATCAAGCTACCAACGGTATTTTCCAGAGAACTAGAAAAAATTACAATTTGTATGGAAATATTAAAAAAACTCGAATAGCTAACGCAATCTTGAGAAAGAAGAATCAAACAGGAGGAATCAACCTTCCTGACTTCAGACTATACTACAAAGCCACAGTCATCAAGACAGTATTGTACTGGCACAAAGACAGAACTATAGATCAGTGGAACAAAATAGAAAGCTCAGAGATAAATCCACACACATATGGACACCTTATCTTTGACAAAAGAGGCGAGAATATAACCATGGAGAGAAAACAATCTGTTTAACAAGTGGTGCTGGGAAAACTGGTCAACCACTTGTAAAAGAATGAAACTAGAACACTTTCTAACACCAGACACAAAAATAAACTCCAAATGGATTAAAGATCTAAATGTAAGACCAGAAACTATAAAACTCCTAGAGGAAAACATAGGCAAAACACTCTGACATAAATCACAGCAGGATCCTCTATGACCCACATCCCAGAGTAATGGAAATAAAAGCAAAAATAAATAAATGAGACCTAATTAAACTTAAAAGCTTTTGCACAATGAAGGAAACTACAATCAAGGTGAAAAGACAGCCTTCAGAATGAGAGAAAATAATAGCAAACAAAGCAACTGACAAAGAATTAATCTCAAAAATATACAAGCAGCTCAATTCCAGAAAAATAAATGACCCGATCAAAAAATGGGCCAAAGAACTAAACAGACATTTCTCCAAAGAAGACGTACAGATGGCTAACAAACACATGGAAAGATGCTCAACATCACTCATTATCAGAGAAATGCAAATTAAAACCACAAAGAGGTACCATCTCATGCCGGTCAGAATGGCTGCTATCCAAAAGTCTACAAACAATAACTGGGTGCAGAGAAAAGGGAACCCTCTTACACTGTTGGTGGGAATGCAAACTAGTACAGCCACTACGGAGAACAGTATGGAGATTTCTTAAAAAAAAAACTGGAACTAGAACTGTCATATGACCCAGCAATCCCACTGCTGGGCATACACACCAAGGAAACCAGAATTGAAAGAGAAACGCATACCCTAATGTTCATTGTAGCACTGTTTACAATAGCTAGGACATGGAAGAAACATAGATGTCCATTGGCAGACGAATGGATAAGAAAGCTGTGGTACTACACATATACAATGGAATATTAGTCAGCTATCAAAAAGAATGCATTTGAATTAGTTCTAATGAGGTGGATGAAACTGGAGCCTATTATACACAGTGAAGTTAAGTCAGAAAGAAAAATACCAATACACTATATTAACACATATATATGGAATTTAGAAAGATGGTAATGATGACCCTATTGGCGAGACAGCAAGAGACACAGATGTAAAGAACAGAATTTTGGACTCTGTGGGAGAAGGCAAGGGTGGAATGATTTGAGAGAATAGCATTGAAACATGTATATTATCATATGTGAAATAGATCGCCAGTCCAGGTTTGATGCATGAGACAGGGTGCTCAGGGCTGGTGCACTGGGATGACCCAGAGGAATGGGATGTGGAGGGAGGTGGGAGGGGGGTTCAGGATGGGGAATATATGTACACCCATGGCTGATTCATGTCAATGTACAGCAAAAACCACTACGATGTTGTAAAGTAATTAGCCTCCAATTAAAATAAATAAATAAGTTTAATTTTTAACAATTAAATAAAGTTCACTCATTCCTAAGATGTCAATATTTTACTCTTGCCATCTCCTGCTTGACTACATCCAATTTACCTTGATTCATGGACCTAACATTCCAGGTTCCTATGCAATAGTGTTCTTTACAACATCAGATTTTACTTTCATCACCTGAAAGATCCTCAGCTGAGTGGCATTTCCACTTTAGCCCAGCCACTTCATCCTTTCTGGAGCTATTAGCAGTTGTCCTCCACTCTTCCCCAGTAACATATTGGACACAGTCCTCCCTGGAGGGCTCATCTTTTGGTGTCATATCTTTCTGACTTTTTATACAGTTCATGGGGTTCTCACAGCAATTATACTGGGATGGTTTACCATTCCCTCCTCCAGTGGATCGTGTTTTGTCAGAACTCTCCACTATGACCTGTCCATCTTGGGTGGCCCTGCACAGCATAGGTCATAGCTTCATTGAGTTACACAAGCCCCTTTGTCGTGACAAGGCAGCAATCCATTAAAGGGGAAGATACAGTAAATTTGAAAGATACAAAATCAACATACCAAAAACCACCTCAAAATGAAAACATTCAAAGATCAGTTATATTTCTATAAAGGAGCCTGACCAATCTAAGAAGGAAATTAAGAAAAATAATTTTATCTACAAAGCATCAGAAGAACAAAATACTTATGGATAAGTTTAACCAAGGAGAGTCAAGACTTGCACACTGAAAACTACTAAACATTGCTGAAAGAAATTAAAGAAGATATAAATAAATGTAACAACTTGTATTCATGGATTAGAAGACAATAGTGTTAAGATGGTAATACTACCAAAAGCAATACACAAATTCAATGCAATACTATCAAAATTCCAATGGCTTTTTTTTACAAAAAATGGAAAATCCATATGGAACCACAAAAGACCCTGAATAGATAAAGCAGTCTTGAGCAAGAAGAACAAAGGTGAAGGCATCACAATTCACCATTTCAAAATATATGATAAAGCTACAATAATCAAAACAGTATGATGATGGCATAAAAACAGACACATAGATGAATAACAAAATAGAGAGCCCAGAAATAAGTCCATTCATCTACATCAATTGACTAGAGTACCAAGAATCCAAAATGAGAAAATGATAATTTCTTCAATAAACGATGTTGGGAAAACTGTATATCCAGATGCAGGAAGATGAAGTTGGATACTTATATCACACCATATACAAAAATATCAACCCCAAATGGATTAAAGACTTAAATGTAAGACCTGAAGTCATAAAACTACTAAAAGAAAATGTAGAAGGAAAGCTTCAACACTGTTATATTGAAAATCACACCATCAGCAGACGAATGGATAAGAAAGCTGTGGTACATATACACAATGGAGTATTACTCAGCCATTAAAAAGAATACATTTGAATCAGTTCTAATGAGATGGATGAAACTGGAGCCTATTATACAGAGTGAAGTAAGCCAGAAAGAAAAACACCAATACAGTATACTTACACATATATATGGAATTTAGAAAGATGGTAACAATACCCTATATGTAAGACAGCAAAAGAGACACAGATGTATAGAACAGTCTTTTGGACTCTGTGGGAGAAGGAGAGGGTGGGATGATTGGGGAGAATGGCATTGAAACATATGTAATATCATATAAGAAACAAATTGCCAGTCCAGGTTTGATGCAGGATACAGGATGCTTGGGGCTGGTGCACTGGGATGACCCAGAGGGATGGTATGGGGAGAGAGGTGGGAGCGGGGTTCAGGATTGGGAACACATGTACACCCGTGGCCAATTCATGCTGCTGTATGGCAAAACCAATACAACAGTGTAAAGTAAAAAAAGGGTGGGCAGGAGGGGAGTTAAAAGAAAAGAAAAAAAAAAGAAAATCACACCAAAAATAAAGGCAATAAAACCAAAAAGAAACAAGTGGGGTTTCATCAAGCCAGGAAGTTTCTGCCCAGCAAAGAAAACAGTCAACAGAATGAAAAAGCAATCCATGGAATGGGATAAAATATTTGCAAACCGTATTTCTGAGAGTTAATATCCCCAAATAAATAAGAAACATGAACAACTTAGTAGCAAAAAACCCAAATAACTCAATTAAAAGATGGACAAAAGATATGAATAGACACTTCTCAAAAGAAAGCATATAAATGGCCAACAGGTATATGAAAAATGTTCAGCTTCACTAGTCATTGTGCATCCACTGACCACTAGTCATGGTCAGCTGGTCAGTTGTGTTCAACTCTTTGCAACCCTATGGACTGTAGCCCTCCAGGCTCCTCTGTCCATGAATTTTCCCAGGGAAGAACAATGGAGTGGGTTGACATTTCCTTCTCCAGAGTATCTTCCTGACCCAGGAATTGAACATATGTCTCCTGCATTGGTAAGCTGGTTCTTTACCACTGAGCCACCTGGGAAGCCTAGAGAAATGCAACTCAAAACGTCAGTGAAATATCACCTTATATCTGTTGAATGGCTATTATCAGAGATGAAAGATAACAAGCGTTGTTGAGGATGTGGAGAAGAGGGAACACTTGTACACTGTTGGTGGGAATGTAAATTTGTTGTTCTTGTTCAGTCACTAAGTCGTGTCCAGCTCTCTGCAACCCCATGAACTGCAGCATGCCAGGCTTCCCTGTCCTTCACTATCTCCCAGAGTTTGCTCAAATTCATGTCCATTGAGACAGTGATACCATCCAACCATCTCATCCTCTGTCGCCCCTTTTGCCTCCTGCCCCCAATCCCTCCCAGCATCAGAGTCTTTTCCAATGAGTCAACTCATGAGGTGGCCAAAGTACTGGAGTTTCAGCTTTAGCATGATTCCTTCCAAAGAACACCCAGGGCTGATCTCCTTTAGAATGGACTGGTTGGATCTCCTTGCAGTCCAAGGGACTCTCAAGAGTCTTCTCCAACACCACAATTCGAAAGCATCAATTCTTCAAACTGTAAATTGGTATGACCTTAATAAAAAGCAGTATGAAGTTGCTAAAAAAATTAAAAATAGAACTCTCTTATGATCCAGTAATTCTCCACTTTCAGGTATATATCCATAAGAATTAAAATCAGAATGTCAAAGCAGTATCTGCACTGCCATGTTCACTTCAGCATTATTCACAAAAAACAAGTTAGGCAAACACACTAATGTCCATCAGTGAATGAATGGATAAAGAAATTGATATATATATATATATACATACACATAAATATATATGTATGTACAAACATATATATACATACAGCTAGTTATATGTCTCAGAGAAGGCAATGGCACCCCTCTCCAGTACTCTTGCCTGGAAAATCCCATGGGCGGAGGAGCCAGGTAGGCTGCAGTCCATGGGGTCGCGAAGAGTCAGACATGACTGAGCGACTTCACTTTCACTTTTCACTTTCATGCATTGGAGAAGGAAATGGTGACCCACTCTGGTGTTCTTGCCTGGAGAATCCCAGGGATGGGGGAGCCTGGTGGGCTGCCGTCTCTGGGGTCGCACAGAGTGGGACACGACTGAAGCGACTTAGCAGGAGCAGTTATATGTCTATATATTTCAAGCCTTAAAAAGGAAGGAAATCTTATGATTTGTGACAACATGGAAATGTGAATGAACCTGGAGGATATTACGTTAAGTGCATTAATCCAGACACAAAGACAAATACTGCATGATCTCACTTACATGTAGAATCTAAAACAGTTGAACTCAGAAGCAGAGAGTGAAATGGTAGTTATCAGAGGATGGAAAGAAGAAAAGAGGAGATGGTTGATCAAGGAGTACAAAGTTTGTTATGCAAGATAAAAAAGTACTACCATAAGTTTGTTATGCAAGATAAAAAAGTACTACCATTCTATGGTATAACATTGTGACCATATCAACAATTCTTGACTGTATACTTGAAATTTGTTAAGAGGGTAGATCTTAAGTGTTCTCACCACTAACAGACAGACACACACACAGTGGTAACTATATGAAGAGACAGCTTCCTAGTGTATTTCAAATTATCAAATTGTACCTAAATTAATCATCTTAAATATATAAAACTCTTAATCCTCAATTATACTTCAATTTAGAAATTAATTTTTTAAAAGAGTATAAAGACAACCCACAGGCTAGAAGAAAATATTATAATTCATATATCTGACAAGAGTCTAGTATCCAGAATATATCAGGCACTCTTACAATTCAACAGAAAAGACAATCCAACTTAAAAATGGACAAAGGAGTTGGATAGACATTCGTCCAAAGAAGATATACAAATGGCCAAGAAACACATGTTCAAAATCACTAATCATTAGGAAAATGCAAATCAAAACCACAAGATGCCACTTTATACCCACCAGGATGGCAATTAATAGCTATAACAGAAAATAACAAATGTCAGTGAGGATGTAGAAAAATTGGAACGCTGCTCCCAAATCCTGATCCCAAAAGATATGGGCCTGGGTTAGTACCTCAGCTCTACACATAAAACCAGTAAACCTAGTGAAGTTATCAGTCCCTTGGAGCTTCTGTTTCCTCATCTGTGACATGGAGATAATAATATCTACTGTGGACTATGGTGAAGAAATGGTGATGAGAGATGTTGTCCTGTGCCTCATTCTAAAGTTCTGAGGCATTACCATCTTTCTAAATTCCATATATATGTGTTAGTATAAGAGGGAGAGGGTGGGATGATTTGGGAGAATGGCATTGAAATATGTATACTATCATGTAAGAAATGAATCGCCAGTCTATGTTCGATACAGGATACAGGATGCTTGGGGCTGGTGCACGGGGCTGATCCAGAGAGATGATATGGGGTGGGAGGTGGGAGGGGGGTTCAGGATTGGGAAATCATGTACACCCGTGGCGGATTCATGTCACTGTATGGCAAAACCAATACAGTATTGTAAAGCAAAATAAAGTAAAAATAAAAAAAAATTTTTTTTAATAAATAAAGTTCTGAGGCAGAAAGATAATGTGTGTCAAGGACCTAGCACCAGTAAGTTTCCTTTATTCTGTTTCCTCTCCCCTCTATGACCCTCCCTTCTCCCTGGACACTCTGCCTTTGTGACCTTACTCCTTCTCCACCCAAGATTTCAGGAGAGGGTCTGACAATCTCACCCTAGTGAGAAAGGCCTATGTGTAAGCACAGAGGTCCAAGGCTGACAGAGAGGGGCACGGGAGAAATGAGGCAAGGACATGGCTTCCCAGGACCCCTGAAAGTCCAGCTTTGCCCTATGGAAAGCTGAATTCTCAGCTGGTAAATAATCACAGACCACTCCAGGCCCACAATCCATTCTGAGGAAGTAACATTTGTGGCTAAGACAGCATGGTACCCACTTGAAAAAACCTCCAGTCCCTGCTTCCCAGCAGGATCGCCCCTTCCCCAGAAGTGGCAGCCCTCTCACTCTCTGGGCTCTCTGTTGGGGTGGGCCCCAAGCACACATGCCTTCATGTGGCTGTAATCACAGTGCTCCTCCCGCAGTGAGTTGCTCAGGCCTTTAAATTGCGACATAGCTCTTAGCACTTTGCTTTCCAACACCATCAAGCCAAAGTATGTGAGCTCAAAAAGCCACGCCTTGCTGTGAGAGGTTCCCCCTCTTTGGATTATTTCATCAGAGTAAATTCCCAGCAGAGAAATTCTTGGTCTAGAGAACATGAACAAATATTTTTATGGCTTTATCTACTTATTGACAAATTATCTTCCCATATGCTTGCATATTCTCACTATCAATAAATGAATATACTTGGCTTCACTACAGTATTACTAACTTTGATTCTTATTTAATTTTTAAAATGTTTGCAAATAGCTTTATTCTTCTACTTTTAGAAATAAAAGTTGCTTGTTGTAATATTCATATACTATAGACAAAAAGGTCACTGGTAATTAGACATCTTATATAAGATAACTAAAATCCTGAAATCCCCTGTATACCTTGGAAGGACATTTTCCTACACAACTGTAATATACCATTATAACACTAAATAGGCAAGAAATTTCTAGTGTCATTTGATAACCAATCCTTGATCACATTTTCCTACTGCCTCAGAAATAGTCTCTTTTCTTTTGGGAAGAAAAGATCCCCCTCAAAGGCCACACAGGATATTTGGATGTTATATTTCTTGATTCTCTTTTATCTAAAATGTTCTGCAGGCTTTTGCTTTTCTTGCCTTTTATTTATTGCATAAGCTAAGTCAGTCATCCTCTAGAGTGTTCCCTCCTTCCCAATTTGTCTGGATTGCCTAGGGATGTCATTTAACTGGATCCTTTATCTCCCCTTCAAGGCTCAGATATGGTTCTGACTGGCCAGAGGCCCCAGAACTGGGAAGAAGCAGGGTAGGATGTGACCCCAGATTTCTTGCCTTCTGCAAGGCTCCTCCTTGCAGTGCAGACTGGGTCACAGATCACAGCCAGCCCCAGCACCGGCTTCCCTCCAGGAGTGGCAGTCAAGGAAACCATCAGTATGTAAACATGCCCCCTTAAGGCTGTCCTTAAAATTTTCTTCTAGAAGGACACAGAGTGATGGGCTCAACAAATACTTATTGGCCTCTGTCCCTTACAAAACATAAAGGCTAGTCTGTTGGTAGCTACACACAGAGGCTGTCCAGTAGAGGTGGCCAGGTAAGGTTCCTGAGATGTGGGCTTGCTGGCAGAGTTCAAAGCTGAGGCAAGGGAGTGGAGGAACCAGCCCCAGAGCAAGTAGAAATGAAGGAGACACTGGGGCTTGGAGATGGCCCAAAGTAACAGAGCAGAAACCATTTAGCCCAAGGAACGGAACTGCAGAAACTTACCCAGACCCCAAATATCCATCAGTAGACCCCAAGTATCCATCCATCAGAAACACTCCATCAGCCAGTCCAGTCATACAGGGGAATACAGCAGCCATTAAACGAATGGTAGAGAGGCATGTGCTAATTCCACTCAACAACAGGGTTGATGGTGAAAAACATCAAGCTGCAGAAAAATAGGGACAGATTATGTCATTTGTAACACATACAGAGAGATGCTTGCCTAGGTACAAGTGAGTGCAAGTCTCTGTAAGCATCTGGAAGATCTGAAAGTACCGTCATCAAATCTAGACAGTGTTACCTGGGGGCCTGATATTCAGCAAAGAGTAAGTGGTCAAGGAGTCTTGGCTTTACTGAAATAATTTTATTTGCATCAGAAAAATCAATTCATGTCTTACTTGAGTATTTAAAATTAATTAACTGTAAGTGGCAAGCTGCTCAGAGACTTCATGGTAGCCACTGTCATGTCAGCATAGACTGCCAAGGCTGGGGAGGCTCTAGGCACGGAGGAAAGCAAGATGGACAGGTCTTGAATCCCAGACCCTGGCTACTACCCCTAAGCACCAGGGAATGCAAGCAAGGACACATGCCAGGCCCCCAGCAACTATCCTGGCTTGCAGCAGGCCCTCCTGCCCAGTGGCTGGGACCCTTGCCCTGGGCCTTCTCTCCCTTCCAAGGACAAGGACCCTGGGGAATGAGGGGGTCACCCATTCTGGCTGAGTGTGTGCTAGGAATGGCTCTGCGGTCCATCCGCATTATGGCCAGGTTCAGAACCCTTCAAGCTTGTGGCCAGCAGGTGAGGAGTTGCTATCAACTCCAACCCAACACCACCAGCTTGGTCAGAATAGATCCAGATCTGGTCGCAGGGACACTTGCTGGAGGCAGAGCCTGGGAAGACATAGGCTCCCTCAGAAGTAGCCATCTTGTCCCCTGAGTCACGCTCTGGACCCTGGCTTGGCTTGGAGCAGTTGCCCCGGGGGTTCTGGAAGGCTGTGATGAGACTAACTGACCAAATGAAGCTGCAAGGTAAAAGAGAAGAGTGAGCCCAGGTGCTTAGCAGCATCACAGGCCCTCTAACAACCCTGACACAGAAATTTGGTTTCCATTCACTGCTGTAGTTTGAGTCTGGTGGGAGGACATCTGCTCCTCACATCTAAAGTGGCCTATTGCTAAACTGCCCTGCAGAGAGGAGGTGTCACCAGGCCCCACCAGCAACCACACACTTTGTCTAAAATGCTTTGATATGAAGAGGAAGGAGGATGTGATGATGAAGTCAGGCCGATTGCTGTTGCTTGCATCCCTTGGCCTGACCTTTTCCAGGGATGGAACTGTACAGACACTGATGGTGGGTGCCCTGTCCACAGCTGAAGCCTACTCTAGGGTCACTTGGCATCCCTGCATCTCTGTCCCTGAGGTCATTTGATTATTCCAGACATATCACTGTCTCTCGGCAGGGCAGTCCTGAGGTAATGAGGAACTGATTCCCCAGGATGATGGTGGGGGGTGTCAGCGTTCCAGCCTCTTTGCCAGTGTGCAGCCAAACAGTGTGCCTCCAAGTCTCTGGAGGTCCCCAGGAGACTGAGGCCCCGCAGTAGCCTGCTCATTAGCATGTTCTTTTTGGGCATTCCTCCCTTCGTATGTCCCTTCTCTACTCCCTCAGAGGACTTACCAGAACTTACACTCAATAAAAGACAGAAATGGCATGGACCTAACAGAAGCAGAAGATATGAAGAAGAGGTGGCAAGAATACGCAGAAGAACTGTACAAAAAAATCTTCACAACCCAGATAATCACAATGGTGTGATCATTCACCTAGAGCCAGACATCCTGGAATGCGAAGTCAAGTGGGTCTTTGGAAGCATCACTACAAACAAAGCTAGTGGAAGTGATGGAATTCCAGTTGACCTATTTCAAATCCAAAAGATGATGCTCTGAAGGTGCTGCGCTCAATATGTCAACAAATTTGGAAAACTAGGCACTGGCCACAGGACTGGAAAAGATCAGTTTTCACTCCAATCCCAAGGAAGAGCAATGCCAAAGAATGCTCAAACTACCACACAATTGCACTCATCACACATGCTAGCAAAGTAAGGCTCAAAATTCTCCAAGCCAGGCTTCAGCAATACATGAACCATGAACTTCCATATGTTCAAGCTGGTTTAGAAAAGGCAAAGGAACCAGAGATTAAATTTCCAACATCCACTGAATCACTGAAAAGGCAAGAGAGTTCCAGAAAAACATCTATTTCTGCTTTATTGACTATGCCAAAGCCTTTGACAGTGTGGATCACAGTAAACTGTGGAAAATTCTGAAAGAGACGGGAATGCCAGACCACCTGACCTGCCTCTTGAGAAATCTGTATGCAGGTCAGGAAGCAATAGTTAGAACTGGACATGGAACAACAGACTGGTTCCAAATACAAAAGGAGTACATCAAAGCTGTATATTGTCACTCTGCTTATTTAACTTCTATGCAGAGTACATCATGAGAAACACTGGGCAGATGAAGCACAAGCTGTAATCAAGATTGCCAGGAGAAATAACAATAATCTCAGATATGCAGACGACACCACCCTTATGGCAGAAAATGAAGAACTAAAGTGCTTCTTGATGAAAGTGAAAGTGGAGATTGAAAAAGTTGGCTTAAAGCTCAACATTCAGAAAACTAAGATCATGGCATCTGGTCCCATCACTTCATGGCAAATAGATGGGGAAGCAATGGAAACAGTGAGAGAATCTAATTTTGGGGTTCCAAAATCACTGCAGATGGTGACTGCAGTCATGAAATAAAGAGGCTAGCTCCTTGGAAGAAAAGCTATGACCAACCTGCTGCTACTGCTAAGTTGCTTCAGTAGTGTCTAACTCTGTGTGACCCCAGAGATGGCAGCCCACCAGGCTCTCTCGTCCCTGGGATTCTCCAGGCAAGAACACTGGAGTGGGTTGCCATTTCCTCCTCCAATGCATGAAAGTGAAAAGTGAAAGTGAAGTCGCTCAGTCGTGTCCTACTCTTAGCGACCCCATGGACTGCAGCCTTCCAGGCTCCTCCGTCCATGGGATTTTCCAGGCAAGAGTACTGGAGTGGGGAGCCATTGCCTTCTCCGATGACCAACCTAGACAGCATATTAAAAAGCAGAGACATTACTTTGCCAACAGAGGTTCATCCAATCAAAGCTTTGGTTTTTCCAGTAGTCGCATATGAATGTGAGAGTTGTACTACAAAAAAAAAAAAGCTCAGTGCCAAATAACTGATGCTTTTGAACTATGATATTGGAGAAGACACTTGAAAGTCCCTTGGACAGCAAGGAGATCCAACCAGTTCATCCTAAACAAAGTCAGTCCTGAATATTCATTGGAAGGACTGACGTTGAAGCTGAAACTCCAATACTTTGGGCACCTGATGACAAGAACTGACTCACTGGAAAAGACCCTGATGCTGGGAAAGATTGAAGGCAGGAGAAGAAGGAGACAACAGAGGATGAGATGGTTGGATGGCATTACCGACTCAAAGGATATAAATTTGAGTAAGCTCTGGGAGTTGGTGATGGACAAGGAAGCCTGGCATACAGCACCCCATAGGTTTGGAAAGAGTTGGACATGACTGAGTGACTGAACTGAACTGAACTGACAAGTAGATTCAAGAGATTAGATCCAATAGACAGAGTGCCTGAAGAACTGTGGACGGAGGTTCGCAACATTGTACCAGAGGCCATGATCAAAACCATCCCCAAGAAGAATAAATGCAAAAAGGCAAAATGATTGTCTGAGGTGGCCTTACAAATAGCTGAGAAAAGAAAAGAAAGTAAAGGCAAAAGACAAAAGGAAAGCTATACCCATCTGAATGCAGAGTTCCAAAGAATAGCAAGGAGAGATTTTAAAAAAGGCTTCCTAAGTGATCAGTGCTAAGAATTAGAGGAAAACAATAGAATGGGAAAGACTAGACATCTCTTCAAGAAAATTAGAGATCCCAAGGGAACAATTCATGCAAAGATGGGCACAATAAAGGACAGAAATGGTATGAACTGATTAATGGATTAAGAAGAGGTGACAAGGATACACAGAACTGTACAAAAAGATCTGAATGACCCAGATAACCAAGATGGTGTGATCACTCAACTAGAGCCAGACATCCTGGAGTGCAGAGTCAAGTGGGCTTTAGGAAGCATCACTACAAACAAAGCTAGTGGAGGTGATGGAATTCCAGCTGAACTATTTCAAATCCTAAAAGATGATGCTATGAAAGTGCTGCACTCTATATGCCAGCAAATTTGGAAAATCAGCAGTGGCCACAGGACTGGAAAAGGTCAGTTTTCATTTCAATCCCCAGGAAGGGCAATGCCAAAGATTGTTCAAACTACCACACAATTGCACCCATCTCACAATGTAGCAAAGTAAGGCTCAAAATTCTCCAAGCCAGGTTTCAACAGTACACGAATCAAGAACTTCCAAATGTTCACGCGGGATTTAGAAAAGGCAGAGGAACCAGAGACCAAATTGTCGACATCACTGGATCATAGAAAAAGGAAGAGAGTTCCAGAAAAACATCTACTTCTGCTTTATTGACTATGCTGAAGCCTTTGAACGTGTGAATCACAAGAAACTGTGGAAAATTCTTCAAGAGATGGAAATACCAGACCACCCGACCTGCTTCCTGAGAAACCTGTATGCAGGTCAAGAAGCAATAGTTAAAACCGGACATAGGACAAGAGACTGGTTCCAAGTTGGGAAAGCAGTATGTCAAGGCCGTATATCGTCACATTGTTTGTTTAACTTATATGCTGAGTACATCATGCGAAATGCTGGACTGGATGAAGCACAAGCTGGAATCAAGATTGCCAGGAGAAATACCAATAACATCAGATATGCAGAAAACACCACCCTTATGGCAGAAAGCAAAGAGGAACTAAAGAGCCTCTTGATGAAGGTGAAAGAGGAGAGTGAAAAAGCTGGCTTAAAACTCATCATTCAGAAAACTAAGATCATGACATCTGGCCCCATCATTTCATGGCAAATAGACGGGGAAACAATGGAAAGTGTGAGAGACTATATTTTGGGGGGCTCCAAAATCACTGCAGATGATGAGTGCAGCCATGAAATTAAAAGATGCTTGCTCCTTGGGAGAAAAGCTATGACCAACATAGACAGCNGACTCTATTTTGGGGGGCTCCAAAATCACTGCAGATGATGAGTGCAGCCATGAAATTAAAAGATGCTTGCTCCTTGGGAGAAAAGCTATGACCAACATAGACAGCATATTAAAAAGCAGAGACATTACTTTGCCAAAAAAGGTCCATCTATTCAAAGCTATGGTTTTTCTAGTAGTCATGTATGGATGTGAGAGTTGGACTATAAGAAAGCTGAGCACTGAAGAACTGATGCTTTTGAACTGTGGTGTTGGAGAAGACTCTTAACAGTTCCTTGTACTGCAAGATCAAACCAGTCAATTCTAAAGGAAATCAGTCCTGAATATTCATTGGAAGGACTTATGCTGAAGCTGAAGCTCCAATATTTTGGCCACCTGATGGAAAGAACTAACTTATTGGAAAATCCCCTGATGCTGAGAAAGATTGAAGGCAGGAAGAGAAGGGGACAAGAGAGGGTGAGATGGTTGGATGGTATCACTGACTTGTTGGACATGAGTTTGAGCAAGCTCCAGGTGTTGTTGATGGACAGGGAAGCCTGGTGTGCTATACTCCATGGGGTCGCAAAGAGTGGGACACAACTGAGTGACTAAACTGAACTGAACTGGCCTTATCGTGATATCAAAACCTGGCAAAGCCATTGCAAGAAAAGAATGCTATTGACCAAGCTTCCTTACCAATATATAGGCAAGATTCTTAAATAAAAGTTTACCAAATCCAATTTAACAATTGCAAAAATATTAATAAATCATGACCAATAAGGGTTTATCCAAAGAGTGAGTTTAACATTCAAAAATTAATGTTACTGATCATATGTAGTGAGTTGAAACAGTATCTCCTCAAAAACACATCCACCCAGAAATTCAGAATGTGACTTTATTTGGAGATAGGGTCTTTGCAGATTTAATTAGTTAAGGATCTCAACATGAAATCATCCTGGATTTAGGGTGAGCCCTAAATCCAATTGTTGGTGTCCTTATAACAGGATAATAGAGGTCACAGATAATAAACACAGAGAAGGTAAAGATAGATGTGTGCAGAGATTGGAATTATTCAGTCACTACACAATGAATGACTGGGGCCATGAGATGCTAGAAGTGAAAAAATGATTCTTCCCTAGAGCCTGCAGAGGTAGAATAACTTTGCTGACACCTTGATTTCAGAGACTGCTAGACTCCATACTGTGAGAGAATAAAGTTTTGTGTTCCTAAGCCACAAAGTTTGTGGTAATTTGATTTAGCAATTGCTAAGCTGAAATCCAGATTGCCAGGAGAAATATCAATAACCTCAGATATGCAGATGACACCACCCTTATGGCAGAAGGTGAAGAGGAGCTAAAAAGCCTCTTGATGAAAGTGAAAGAGGAGAGTGAAAAAGTTGGCTTAAAGCTCAGCATTCAGAAAACTAAGATCATGGCCTCCTGTCCCATCACTTCATGGGAAATAGATGGGGAAACAGTGGAAACAGTGTCAGACTTTATTTTGGGGGGCTCCAAAATCACTGCAGATGGTGATTGCGGCCATGAAATTAAAAGACGCTTACTCCTTGGAAAGAAAGTTATGACCAACCTAGATAGCATATTCAGAAGCAGAGACATCTTTCTAAATTCCATATATAGTGGATTCATGTTGATGCATGGCAAAACCAATACATATTGTAAATTAATTAACCTCCAATGAAAATAAATACATTTATATTTTTAAAAAAGCAGAGATATTACTTTACCAATAAAGGTCCATCTAGTCAAGGCTATGGTTTTTCCAGTGGTCATGTATGGATGTGAGAGTTGGACTGTGAAGAAAGCTGAGCACTGAAGAATTGATGCTTTTGAACTGTGGTGTTGGAGAAGACTCTTGAGAGTCCCTTGGACTGCAAGGAGATCCAACTAGTCCATTCTAAAGGAGATCAGTCCTGGGTGTTCTTTGTAAGGAATGATGCTAAAGCTGAAACTCTAGTAGTTTGGCCACCTCATGCGAAGAGTTGACTCATTGGAAAAGACTCTGATGCTGGGAGGGATTGGGGGCAGGAGGAGAAGGGAACGACAGAGAATGAGAAGGCTGGATGGCATCACCGACTCGATGGACATGAGTTTGAGTGAACTCTGGGAGTTGGTGATGGACAGGGAGGCCTGGCGTGCTGCGATTCATGGGGTCACAAAGAGTCAGACACGACCGAGCAACTGAACTGAACTGATACTTTATTTAAAAAATGAAATAGACATTAACTTGTCTCTAAATATTTGATAGAATGCATCTGTGAAGTCATCTGGCCCTAGGCTTTCATTTGGGGGGAGATTTTTTTTGGTCACAGTTTCAGTTTCATTACTTGTGATTGTTTTGTTCCTAATTTCTTTTTCGTCCTGGTTCAGTCTTGGAAGATTTTACTTTTTGAATAATTCATTCATTTCTCCCAGGTTGTCCATTTTATTGGCATAAAATTGCTCATAGTAGTTTCCTATTATCCTTTGTATTTCTGTGTTGCCTATTGTAACTTCTCCGTTTTCATATCTAATTTTACTGATTTGAGTCTTGCAGTTTTTCCTGATGAGTCAGGCTACTGGTTTGTCAGTTTTGTTTATCTTCTCAAAGAATCAGCTTTTAATTTTATTGATCTTTGCTTTGTTTCCTTCATTTCTTTTTCATTTATTCCTGCTCTTATCTACATGATTTCTTTCCTTCTACTAACGTTGGGATTTTTAAAAATTTTTGTTGTTTTTGTTTTTCTAGTTGCTTTAGCTGTAAGGTTAGGTTTTCTATTTGATGTTTTTCTTATTTCTCGAGGTAGGATTGCATTACTATAAGCTTCCCTCTTAAATCTGACTTTACAGCATCCTGTAAGTTTTGGGTCATTGTGTTTTTGTTGTAATTTGTCTCTAGGTGTTTTTTTTTTTAATTTCCACTTTGATTTCTTCAGTAACCTCTTGGTTATTATAGAATTATATTGGTTAATTTTCATGTGTTTGTGTTGTTTAGAGTTTTATTTTCCCTATAATTGATATCTAATCTGATAGTATTGTGGTCAGAAAAGACCCTTGGTATGATCATTCTCAAATTCTTCCAGTGTTGTGTTGTTCAGTCGCTTGGGCTCAGTCATGTCTGAGTCTTTGGAACCCATGGCTTGCAGCATGCCAGGCTTTCCTGTCCTTCACTATATCCCAGAGTTTGCTCCAACTCATGTCCATTGAGTTGATGGTGCCATCCAATCATCTCATCCTTTGTTGCCCTTTCTCCTTCTCTCAATCTTTCCCAGCATCAGGGTTTTTTTCAGTGAGTTGCTCTTCTAATCAGGTGGCCAAAGTAATAAAGCTTCAGCTTCAGCGTCAGTCCTTCCAATGAATATTCAGGATTGAGTTCCTTTAGTATTGACTGGTTTGATCTTGCATTCCAAGGAACTCTCAAGAATCTCCAGCACCACAGTTCAAAAGTGTCGGCTTTCCCGTACTCAGCCTTCTTTATGGTCCAACTCTCATATCTGTGCATGCCTACCAGGAAAAAAAAAAAAGAAAGAAACTTTGTCAGCAATGTGATGTCTCTGCTTTTTAGTATGCTATCTAGGTTTGTCAGAGCTCTTCTTCCAAGGAGCAGGTGTCTTTTGATTTCATGGCTGCAATCNTCTTTCCCAGCATCAGGGTTTTTTTCAGTGAGTTGCTCTTCTAATCAGGTGGCCAAAGTAATAAAGCTTCAGCTTCAGCATCAGTCCTTCCAATGAATATTCAGGATTGAGTTCCTTTAGTATGACTGGTTTGATCTTGCATTCCAAGGATCTCTCAAGAATCTCCAGCACCACAATTCAAAAGTGTCGGTTTTCCCGTACTCAGCCTTCTTTATGGTCCAACTCTCATATCTGTGCATGCCTACCGGGGAAAAAAAAAGAAAGAAACTTTGTCAGCAATGTGATGTCTCTGCTTTTTAGTACGTTATCTAGGTTTGTCAGAGCTCTTCTTCCAAGGAGCAGGTGTCTTTTGATTTCATGGCTGCAATCACCATCTGCAGTGACCGTAGAGCCTAAGAAAATAAAGTCTCTCACTGTTTTCATTGTTTCCCCATCAATTTGCCATGAAGATGATGGGACCCTATGCCATGATCTTAGTTTTCTGAATGTTGGGTTTTAAGTCAGCTTTTTCCCTTTCCTCTTTCACCTTCATCAAAAGGCCCTTTAGTTCCTCTTCACTTTCTGCCATAGGGTTGTGTCATCTACATATCTGAGGTTATTGATATTTCTCCTGGCAAGTTTGATTCCAGCTTGTGATTCATCCAGTCCAGCATTTTGCATGATGTACTCTGCATATAGTTTAAGTCAGCAGGGTGACAATATACAGCCTTGGCATACTCCTTTCCCAGTTTGGAACCAGTCTTTTTGTTCCATGTCTGGTTCTAACTGTTGCTTCTTCTGCATACATGTTTCTCAGGAGGCAGGTAAGGTGGTCTGGTATTCACATTTCTTTAAGAATTTTCCCGTTTGCTGGGATCCCAATGTTAGGGAAATTAAATAGTCTTGTTTAGGCTTCCAAGACAGAATAGGCCTCTGACCTTGCTTCTAACATGCCTGGATGCTGCTGTGACTATAATTCCCTGCCTGACTGCTGTGAGTGCGAACCCTACAGCACTGTAGATAGGATAGGGTATGAATCTCGAGACTGCTCAGCCCATAGAGGGGTCTGGCCAGTCAAGCCAAGGCTTAACATTCCAAGTTTCACACAACAAAACAGCATTAACATGAAACCAACGCTCCAATTTGCTCACAGATTAGTGATGATATCAGTTTGCATCCTAGGATTATAAGCAGGAACCCCAAACTGCAATTTTTGAAGTCTCAACCACGGAGTGGATGTACTTCCTGGAACCTTTCATCATTTGGGACTCATGATGTGCTGTATCACAGGACTTCCCAGTGCTGTTTGGATGTTGGTCAAATCCCAATTTGGTGATGTATCCTCTGCTGTTTCTGTTTCTCTTTTCTTTTAATGTTAGTATATTGAAAGTAAGCTAGATAATTCTCTAATAAATACGGATAAGATTTATTTGTATATAACAAGTGGCTTATTTTGTTAACAAATCCTTTGAACCTGAGATGAAAGTGAAAACTTTCTGCAAAACTTCCAAAAAAAAACCTGCAGAGGGAGGAACACTGCCAAACTCATTCTACCAGGCCACCATCACCCTGGTGCCAAAACCAAAGGTATCACACAGAAAAAAATAAAATAAAAGTCAATACCATCGTGAACATAGATGCAATAATTCTCAACAAAATACTAGCAAACAGAGTCCAACAGCACATTAAATGGATCATACACCATGTTCAATGGTGGCTTATCCCAGGGATGCAAGGATTTGTCAATATATGCAAATCAATCAATGTGATACACCATATTAACAGACTGAAAGATAAAAATCATATGACAATCGCAATAGATGCAGAAAAATCTTTTGACAAAATTCAACACACATTTATGATTTTAAAAAAACTCTTTAGAATATGAACAGAGAAGGAACCTACCTTAAAATAATAAAGATCATATATGACAACCTTTAACAAACATTATTTTCAGTGGTGAAAAACTGAAAACATTTCCTCTAAGATCAGGATTAAGAGAAGAGTGCCCACACTTGCCATAATTATGCAGCACAGAATTGGAAGTCTGGACCTAAGAGAAGCAAAAGACGTTAAGAAGAATACACACAAGAACTATACAAAAAGATCTTAATGATCTGGATAACCATGATGGTGTAATCACTCAACTAGAGCCAGACATCCTAGAGTGCAAAGTCAAGTGAGCCTTAGGAAGCATCACTATGAACAAAGCTAATGGAGATGAGGGAATTCAGCTGAGCTATTTCAAATCCTAAAAGATGATGCTATGAAAGTGCTACACTCTGTATGCCAGCAAATTTGGAAAACTCAACAGTGGCCACAAGATTGGAAAAGATTAGTTTTCATTCCAGTCCTAAGGAAGGGCAATGCCAAAGATTGTTCAAAGTGAAAGTGAAGTTGCTCAGTCGTGTTCGACTCTGCGACCCCATGGACTGTACCCTACCAGGCTCCTCTGTCCATGGGATTTTCCAGGCAATAGTACTGGAGTGGATTGCCATTTCCTTCCCCAGAAGATCTTCCCAAACCAGGGACTGAACCCTGGTCTCCCTCATTGTAAACAGACACTTTACCGTCTGAGCCACCAGGGAAGTCCCTGCAAGATTGTTCAAACTACCACACAGTTGCACTCATTTCACATGCTAGCAAGGTCATGTTCAAAATCCTTCAAGCTAGCCTGCAACAGTACAAGAACCAAGAGCTTCCAGATGTACAAGCTGGGTTTAGAAAAGGCAGAGGAACCAGAGATCAAATTGCCAACATCTGATGGATTATAGAAAAAGCAAGAGAATTCCATAAAAACATCTACTTCTGCTTCATTGACTATGCTAAAGCCTTTGAATATGTGAATCACAACAAACTGTGGAAAATTCTTCAAGAGATGGGAATACCAGACCACCTTACTTGCCTCCTGAGAAACCTGTAAGCAGGTCAAGAAGCAACAGTTAGAACTGGACATGGAGCAACAAACTGGTTCCAAAGTGGGAAAGGAGTACCTCAAGGCTACATATTGTCACCCTGCTTATTGAACTTATATGCAGAGTATCTCAAGTGAAATGCAGGCTGGATGAATCACAAGCTGGATCAAGATTGCAGGGAGAAATATCAATAACCTCAGATATGCAGAAGATAGCACCTTTATTGCAGAAAGCAAAGAGGAACTAAAGAGCCTCTTGATGAAAGTGAAAGAGGAGAGTGAAAAAGCTGTTTTAAAACTCAACATTCACAAAACTAAGGTCATGGCATTCGGTCCAATCAGTTTAGATGGGAAAGCAATGGGAACAGTAAGAAACTTTATTTTCTTGTCTCCACAATCACCCTGGACCATGACTGCAGCCATGAAATTAAAAGATACTTGCTCCTTGGAAGAAAAGCTATGAAAACCTAGACAGCTTATTAAAAAGCAGAGACATTGCTTGGCAAACAAAGGTCCAGATAGTCAAAGCTATGGTTTTTCCAATAGTCATGTACAGATGTGAGAGTTGGTCCATAATGAAGGCTAAACTCCAAAAAATCGGTGCTTTTGAATTGCGGTGCTAGAGAGTCCCTGGGACTGCAAAGAGATCAAATAAGTGAATCCTAAAGGAAATCAGTCCTGAATATTCATTGGAAGAACTGATGATGAAGCCAGTGCGCCAATGCTTTGGCCCCCTGATGAGAAGAGCCACTCATTAGAAAAGGTCCTAATGCTGGGAAAGATAGAAGGCAGGAGGAGAAGGGGTGGACAGAGGATGAGATCATTGGATGGCATCCACCAACTCAACAGACATGATTTTGAGCAAGCTCTGGAATATGGTGAAGGAAGACTGAGGTGCTGCAGTCCATGGGGTTGCAAAGAGTTGGACACAAATGAGCAACCAAACAAGAACAAAGCCATGGCAATGAGAGAAAAAGAAGAAATAAAAGGAATCCAGATTGGAAAAGAAGAATTAAAATTCTCACTGTTGGCAGATGGCATGATACTATACTTAGAAAGCCCTAAAGATGCCACAGAAAATTATTAGAGCTAATCAATGAATACAGTAAAGTCACAGGATACAAAATCAATACACAGAAATCCCTTGCATTCCTATACATTAAAGACAAAAAAATCACAGAGAGAAATTAAGGAAACAATTCCACTCACCATTGCAACAAAAAGATCAAAATTCCTAAGAATAAACCTGTGAGAGTTGGACTGTGAAGAAGGCTGAGCACCAAAGGATTGATGCTTTTGAACTGTGGTGTTGGAGAAGACCCCTCAGAGTCCCTTGGACTGCAAGGAGATGCAACCAGTCCATTCTGAAGGAGATCAGCCCTGGGTGTTCTTTGGAAGGAATGATGCTAAAGCTGAAACTCCAGTACTTTGGCCACCTCATGCGAAGAGCTGACTCATTGGAAAAGACTCTGATGCTGGGAGGGATTGGGGGCAGGAGGAGAAGGGGACGACAGAGGATGAGCTGACTGGATGGCATCACCAACTCAATGGACGTGAGTTTGAGTGAACTCTGGGAGTTGGTGATGGACAGGGAGGACACGACTGAGCGACTGAACTGAACTGAACTGAAAGAGACAAAAGACCTATGCTCTGAAAACTACAAGACACTCATGAAGGAAATCAAGACAACAAAAAGAGATGGAGAAATATATTATGTTCTTGGATTGAAAGAATTAATTTTGTGAAAATATACTATCCAAAGCAATCTACAGATCCAATGCAATCCCTATGAAGTTACCAATAGCATTTTTCACAGAACTGGAACAAAAAATTTCACAATTTGTATGGAAACACAAAAGCCACCCAAATAGCCAAAGTAACCTTGAGAAAGAAAAATGGAGCTGAAGGAATCAAACTTCCTGACTTCAGACTACAGACTACAAAGCTACATTAAACAAAGCAGTATGGTACTGGCACGAAAACCAAAATATAGACCAAAGGGACAAGATAGAAAGCCCAGATATAAACTCATACAACTATGGGCACCTCATCACTGACAAAGTAAGAAAGAATATTCAATGGAGAAAAGACAGCCTCTTCATTAAGTGGTGCTGGGAAAACTCAGTTCAGTTCAGTTCAGTCACTCAGTAATGTTCAACTCTGCAACCCCATGGACTGCAGCACACTAGGCTTCCCTGTCCATCAACAACTCACGGAGCTTGCTCAAACTCATGTCCTTTGAGTCTGTGATACCATCCAACCACCTCATCCTCTGTTGTCCTCTTCTCCTCCCACGTTCAATCTTTCCCAGCATCAGGGTCTTTTCAAATGAGTCAGTTCTTCACAACAAGTGGCCAAAATGTTGGAGCTTCAGCATCAGTTCCTCAAATGATTTTTCTGGACTGATTTTCTTTAGGATTGACTGGTTTGATTTCCTTGCAATCCAAGGGGCTCTCAAGAGTCTTCTCCAACACTACAGTTCAAAGGCATCAATTCTTCAGCATTCAGCCTTTATGGTCCAAATCTCACATCTGTACATGACTACTAGAAAAACCATAGCTTTGATTAGATGGACCTTCTTTGGCAAAGTAATGTCTTTGCTTTTTAATATGCTGTCTACGTTGGTCATAGCTTTTCTTCCAAGGACCGTGTGTCTTTTAATTTCATGGCTGCAGTCACCATCTGCAGTGATTTGGAGCCCAAGAAAATAAACCCTATTACTCTTTCCATTGTTTCCCCACATATTTGCCATGAAGTGGTGGGACCAGATGCCATGACATTAGTTTTTTGAACGTTGAGTTTTAAGCCAGCTTTTTCACTCTCCTCTTTCACTTTCATCAAGGGGCTCTGTAGTTCTTCTTTGCTTTCTGCAAGAAGGGTGGTATCATCTGCATATCTGAGGTTATTGATATTTCTCCCAGCAGTCTTGATTCCAGCTTGTGCTTCATCCAGCCCAGTGTTTCTCATGATGTACTCTGCATATAAGTTAAATAAGCAGGGTGACAATATACAGCCTTGACGTACTCCTTTTCCAATTTGTACCTAGTCTCTTGTCCCATGTTCAGTTCTAACTGTTGCTTCTTGACCTGCACAGATTTCTCAGGAGGCAGGTAAGGTGGTCTGGTATTCCCATCTCTTGAAGAATTTTCCACAGTTTCTTATGATCCACACATTCAAAGGCTTTAGCATAGTCAATGAAGAAGAAGTAGATGTTTTTATGCAATTCTCTTGATTTTTCTATGAGCCAACAGATGTTGGCAATTTGGTCTCTGGGTCCTCTGTCTTTTCTAAATCTAGCTAGAACATCTGGAAGTTCATGGGTTCACATACTCTTGAAGCCTGGCTTGGAAAATTTTGAGCATTACTTTGCTGTTTTGCTACATTTTTGGCATTGGCCTTCTTTGGGATTGGAATGAAAACTGACCTTTTCCAGTCCTGTGGCCATTGCTGAGTTTTCCAAATTTGCTGACATATTGAGTGCAGCACTTTCACAGCATCATTTTTCAGGATTTGAAATAGCTCGACTGGAATCCCATCACTTCCACTAGCTTTGTTTGTAGTAATGCTTCCTAAGGCCCACTTGACTTCACATTCCAGGATATCTGGCTCTAGATAAGTGATCACATCATCGTGATTATCTGGGTCATGAAGATCTTTTTTGTACAGTTCTTCTGTGAATTCTTGCCACCTTTTCTTAATATCTTCTTCTGTTAGGTCCATATCATTTCTGTCCTTTATTGAACCCATCTTTGCATGAAATGTTCCCTTGGTATCTCTAATTTTCTTGAAGAGATCTCTAGTCTTTCCCATTCTATTGTTATCCTCTATTTCTTTGCACTGATCACTGAGGAATGCTTTCTTATCTCTCCTTACTATTCTTTGGAACTATGCTTTCAAATATGTATATCTTTCCTTTTCTCCTTTGCCTTTTGCTTCTGTTCTTTTCTCAGCTATTTGTAAGGCTACCTCAGACAACTATTTTGCCTTTCTGGATTTTGTCTTTAGGGAAAACTAGATACCTACATGTGAAAGAATGAAATTAGAACATTTCCTAACACTATACAGGAAACTGGATTAGAGATTTAAATGTAAGACCAGGCAATATAAAACTCTTAGAAGGAAACATAAGTAAAGCACTCTTTGACATAAATAATAGCAAGATCTGCTATGACCCAATTCCTAGAGTAATGGAAATAAAACAAAAATAAACAAATGGGACCTAATTAAACTTAAACGTTTTTGCACAGCAAAGGAAACTATAAACACGATGAAAAGACAATCCCCAGAATGGGAGAAAATAATTGCAAATGAAGTAACTGGCAAAGGATTAATCTCCAAAACATGTTAATACAAGCAGATCATGTAGCTCAATATCAGAAAAACAAACCACACAATGAAAAAATGGGCAAAAGATCTAAACAGCCATTTCTTCAAAGAAGATATATGAATTGCCAACAAATACATGAAAAGATGCTCAACATGGCTTATTGTAACTAAAGAAATTCAAGTCAAAACTACAATGAGATATCACCTCACACCAATCAGAATGACCATCATAAAAAATCTACAAACTGTAAATGATGAAGAGGATGTGGACAAAAGGGAACTCTCTTGTACTTTTGGTGAGAATGTAATTGATACAGTCACTATGGAGAACAGCATGGAGATTCCTTAAAAAAAAATTAGGAATAAAACTACTATATGACCCAGCAATCCCACTCCTGGGCATGTATCCTGCGAAGACCATAACTGAAAAAGATACATGTACCTGGTGTTCATTGTAGCACTATTTCAATAGCTAGGACATGAAAGCAACCTAGATGTCCATAGACAGATAAATGGATAAAGAAGCTGTGGTACATATACACAATGGGATATGACTCAGCCATATAGTTCACCCTGAATATTCATTGGAAGGACTAATGCTGAAGCTGAAGCTCCACTACTTTGGCCACCTGATGCAAAGAACCTACTCATTGGGAAAGACCCTGATGCTGGGAAAGATTGAAGGCAAAAGAAGAGGGTGGCAGAGGACAAGATGGTTAGATATCATTGGTGACTCAATGGACATGAATTTCAGCAAACTCCAAGAGACAGTGAAGGACAGGGAAACCTGGCATGCTGCAATCCATGGGGTCACAAGAATTGGACACAACTTAGTGACTGAACAACATTAACAAATTACTTAGCCATAAAAAGGAATGCATTCAAGGAAGTTCTAATGATGTGGATGAACCTAGAGCCTATTATACAGAGTGAAGTAACTGAGAAAGAGAAAAACAAATATCCTATATTAACACATGTATATGGAATCTAGAAAGATTTGTAGGGCAGCAATAGAGATGCAGACACATAGAACAGACTTGTGGACACAGTGTGGAGGAGAGGGTGGCATGAATGGAGAGAGTAGCATGGAAACATATACAATCAGTTCAGTTCAGTTCAGTTGCTCAGTCATGTCTGACTCTTTGTGACCCCATGAATCACAGCACGCCAGGCCTCCCTGTCCATCACCAACTCCCAGAGTTCACTCAAATTCACATCCGTCGAGTCGGTGATGCCATCCAGCCACCTCATCCTCTGTTGTCCCCTTCTCCTCCTGCCCCCAATCCCTCCCAGCATCAGAGTCTTTTCCAATGAGTCAACACTTCGCATGAGGTGGCCAAAGTATGGGAGTTTCAGCTTTAGCATCATTTCTTCCAAAGAACACCCAGGACTGATCTCCTTTAGAATGGACTGGTTGGATCTCCTTGCAGTCCAAGGGACTCTCAAGAGTCTTCTCCAACACCACAGTTCAGAAGCATCAATTCTTCGGCGCTCAGCTTTCTTCACAATCCAACTCTCACATCCATACATGACCACTGGAATATGTAAAATTGATAGCCAGTAGGAATTTGCTGTATGACTTAGGGAACTCAAACTGGAGCTCTGTGACAACCTAGAGGGGTAAGATGCAGTAGGAGGTGGGAGGGAGGTTCACGCATGCGGGGACATATGCATACCTATGGCTGATTCATGCTGATGTATGCCAGAAACCAACACAATATTATAAAGAAATTACCCTCCAATTAAAAATAAATAAATTTTTAAAAATAAATTTTTAGAAAAGACACATGTACCCCAGTGTTCCCTGAAGCACTATTTACAATAGCCAGGACATGGGAGCAACCTAGATGTCCATCAACAAATGAATGGATAAAGAAGTTGTGGTACTACATCACTCAGTGGAATATTACTCCCCCATGAAAAGGAACGAATTTGAGTCAGTTGAACTGAAGTGGATGAACCCAGAGCCTGTTATACAAGACAAAAACAAATATCATCTATTAATACATATATGTAGCATCTAGAAAAAATGGTGCTGACGAATCTTTTTGCAGGGCAAGAATAGAGATACAGACAATGGACTTGTAGACACAGTGGGAAAGGAGAGGATAGAATGAATTTAGAGAGTAGCATTGAAATGTATACACTATGATATGTAAAATAGATAGCTAGTGGGAAATTGCTATATAACACAGGGAGTCAACTTGTGCTCTGTGACAACCCAGAGGGGTAGGATGGTGGGGAGGGAGGTTTAAGAGGAAGGGGGCATATGTATACTTACAGCTGATTCATGTTGTTGTCCAGCAGAAACTAACACAACACTGTAAAGCAATTATCCTCCAATTAAAAATATATCTTAAAAAGATTATGGAAGACTTCTAGTTCTACACATTTGATGGGCTTGAGTTGCTCTTAATCGGCAAGAGTTTCATTTGAGAAGATGAGATGAATCTGGAGCCAAAGAAAGCAAGAACTAGTTAGAATCACCTGTATCTCTTTATTTGTTGCTGATGGCCTCAACTGATTTCAGAAGTGCTGCTTTACTTTCACCTTCCAAAACTTGAAAAAAAATTCTTATTTGGGCCAAAAATAAAATGTCATACAAGATAGGGAATTCTAGTAAACAGTTCTGGCTTAGCCAAGATGGCATTTCTAAACACTGCACAAGTCAGTTTATTTTCCTTTACTTTAATTTCTTTGTTTTTAAAATGTTTGATTGTGCTTCACTTACTTAATGCCATAGTTGTGGAAATTACATGTGAATATACAAAGAAAATCACTTAGCTCTTGAATTTCTTTTGCCAATTTTGGGGAATTTTCTGTCGTTATTTTTCAAATACATTTTCTGCATTCTTCCTCCTCTCCTTTTGGGACTATGATGACATAAATGTTAGACCTTTTGGTATTGCTCCATAAGTTCTGGAGACACTGTTCCTTTTTTTCTACATTTTTCTCTCTGTTGTTCATTTTGGATAAATACCGATCTGTCTTCGGGTTCAGTGACTCCTTTTCTAGTCAGGGAATTTCCTTATTTTGGCTCTTGAATTTTCCAAACCTAAAATCTCCACTTAGTTATTTTTGTTGTTGTTGCTGTTCAATTGCAAAGTCATGTTAAACTCTTTGTGGCCCCCCAGACCACAGGACACCAGGCTTCTCTGTTCTTCACTACCTCCCAGAGTTTGCTCAAATTCATGTCCATTGAGTTGATAACACCATCCAACCATCTCATCCTCTGTTGTTCCCCTCCTCCTCCTGCTTTCAGTCTTTCCCAGCATCGGAGTCTTTTCCAATGAGTCAGTTTTTCACATCAGGCGGCCAAAGTATTGAAGCTTCAACTCCAGCACCAGATCTTCCAATGAATATTCAGAGTTGATTTCCTTTGGGACTGACTGGTTTGATCTCCTTAAAGTCCAAGGGACTCTCAAGAGTCTTCTCCAGCACCACAATTCAAAAGCATCAGTTCTTTGGAGCTTAACCTTTATGGTCCAACTCTCACATCCATACACGACTACTGGAAAAACCATAGCTTTGACTAGATGGACCTTTGTTAGTAAAGTAATGTCTGCTTTTTTTTTTTTAATACAATATTTATGTTTGTCACAGCTTTTCTTCCAAGTAGCAAGCATCTTTTAATTTCATGGCTGCAGTCACCATCCACATTGATTTTGGAGCCCAAGAAAATAAAGTTTTTCACTGCTTCAACTCTTTCCGCTTCTGTTTGCCATAAAGTGATGGGAGCAGATGCCTCAATCTTAGTTTCTTTCATATTGAGTTTTAAACCAACTTTTTCACTCTCCACTTTTATCCTCCAATGGACCACGTTTTGTTGGAACATGGTCCTTTGGAGAAATGAATGGGAAACCACTTCAGGATTCTTGCCTCAAGAACTCCATGAACAGTATGAAAAGGCAAAAAGATATGATACTGGAACATGAGCCTCCCAGGTCGGTAGGCGTCCAATATGCTACTGGGGAAAAGTGGAGAAACAGCTCCAGAAAGAATGAAGAGGCTGAGCCAAAGTGGAAATGATGCCAGTCATAGATGTGCCTCATGGTGAAAATCCGATGCGATAAAGAACAATATTGCATGGGAAATGGAATGTTAGCTCCATGAATCAAGTTAAACTGGATGTGGCCAGACTGGAGAAAGCAAGAGTGAACATCGACATTTTAGGAATCAGTGAATTAAAATGGATGGGAACGGGAGAATTTAATTCAGATGACCAGGGCTTCCCTGGTGGCTCAGATGGTAAAGAATCCACCTGCAATGTGGATGACCTGGGTTTGATCCCTGGGTTGGGAAGATCTCCTGGAGGAGAGCATGGCAACCCACTCTAGTATTCTTGCCTGGAGAATCCACATGGACAGAGGACCCTGGTGGGCTACAGTTCACAGGGTCACAAAGAGCTGGACACGAATGAGTGACTAAGCACAGCACAGCACAGCGTACGCATATCCCCTCCTTCCTCGTTCTTGATAGAAAGAACAAAATAGAATCGTGTGTCCTTCTAGGTGTTAATTCAGATGACCATTACATCTACTACTGTGAGCAAGAACTCCACAGAAGAAGTGGAGTATTCCTTGCAATCAACAGAAGAGTCTGAAGTGCAGTACTTGGATAAAATCTCAAAAACAAAATGATCTCAACTCGTTTCCAAGGTAAGCCATTCAGCATCACAGAAATCCAACTCTATGCCACAGCCACTAATGCTGAAGAAGCTGAAGTTGAATGGTTCTATGAAGAAATACAAGACCTTCTAGAACTAACACCCAAAACAGATGTCCTTTTCTTCATAGAGGATGGGAATGCAAAAATAGGAAGTTAAGAGATATCTGGAGTAACAGACAAATGTGGCCTTGGAGTACAAAATGAAGCAGGGCCAAGACTAACAGAGTTCTGCCAAGAGAACACACTGGTCATAGCAAACACCCTCTTCCAACAACACAAGAGATGACTCTACACATGGACATCATCAGATGGTCGATACCAAAATAAGACAGATTATATTATTTGCAGCAAAGATGGAGAAGCTCTACACAGTCAGTAAAAAGATCATGACCTCATTATCACAAAATTCAGACTTAAATTGAAAAAAGTAGGGAAATCTACTAGGCCATTGTTCAGTTCAGTTCAGTTCAGTCGCTCAGTCGTGTCTGTCTCTTTGCAACCCCATGAATCGCAGCACGCCAGGCCACCCTGTTCATCACTATCTCCCAGAGTTCACTCAGACTCACGTCCATCGAGTCAGTGATGCCATCCAGCCATCTCATCCTCTGTTGTCCCCTTCTCCTCCTGCCCCCAATCCCTCCCAGCATCAGAGTCTTTTCCAATGAGTCAACTCTTCGCATGAGGTGGCCAAAGTACTGGAGTTTCAGCTTTAGCATCATTCCTTCCAAAGAAATTCCAGGGCTGATCTCCTTCAGAATGGACTGGTTGGATCTCCTTGCAGGTATGACCTAAATCAAATCCCTTATGGGGCTTCTAGTTCAAGATGGTAGAGTAGAAGGAAGCATGCTTATCTGCTCCTGAGACAGCACCAAAATCACAACTAGCTGTTGAACAACCATTGACAAGAGGACACTGGAGCCCACCAAAAAAAGATGCCCCATGTCCAAAGACAAAGCAGAAGTTGCAGCGAGATGGTATGAAGGCACAATCATGATAAATTCAAATCCCATACCTGCCAGGTGGGTGACCCACAAACTGGAGGACAAAAATACCAAAGAAGTTCTCCCACTGTGTGAAGTTTCTGAACCTGGTGTCAAGCTTCCTAGCCTGGGGATTCAACAAAGGGACTGGGAATACCCAAGGAATCTGACCTTGAAGGCCAGTGTGATTTGATTATTGGACTTCCAAAGGACTGGGGGAAACAGAAACTCCAGTCTTGGAGGTCACAAACAAAAGCTTGCAGATGCCAAGACCTAGAGGGAGGAGCAGTGGCCCCACAGGAGACAACCGAAACTACCTGCTAGTGTTGGGGGAAATCCTGTGGGGGGCTGGGCTCACAGGGGCTCACCACAGAGGTGGGAACACTGGCAACAGAAGTCCTAGAAGTCCTTACCCACTTGGTGTAAGCCCTCTTGGAAGTCACCATTAACCCTATCATAGAGCGCACAGACCCCACGGCTGGGTCACCAACTAAAGTGTGGAAGCACAACCCACCTGTCAGCAGACAATTGGGTTAAAGCTTTACTAAGCAAGGCCCTGCCCACCAAAACAAGACCCAGTCTTTCCCACTGCCAGTCCCTCCCATCATGAAGCTGACACAAGCCTCTTAGCCTACTCTATCAGAGGGTCCACAGAAGAAGCAAGAAGTACCACAATCTCACAGTTAGAACAAAAACCATTTTACAAAAAGTTAATCAGGATGAAAAAGCTGTGTCCCAGGTAGGACAAGGTAAAACCCCAGAAAAACAACGAAAGAAAGTGGAGATAAGCAACCTTCCAGAAAAATAACTCAGAATAATGATAGTGAAGATGATCCAGGATCTTGGGAAAACAATGAAAAAGATGCAAGAAAGGTTTACCAAAGACCTACAAGAACTAAAGAACAAACAGAGATGAATAATACACTGGAAGGAATCCATAGCAGAATAACTGAGGCAGAAGAATTGGTAAGTGACCTGGAGGACAGAATGGTGGAATTCACTGCCACCGAACAGAATATTAAAAAAAGAATTTAAAAAATGAAAACAGCCTAAGAGATATCTGGGACAACATTTAACAAGCCAACATTCATATTTTAGGGGTCCCAGAAGGAGAAGAGAGAAAGGACCTGAGAAAATATTTGAAGAGATAATAGCTGAAAACTTTCCTAACATGGGAAAGAAAATAGTCAACCAAGTCCAAGAAGCACAGAAATTCCCAGGCAGGGTAAACCCAAGAAGGAACACACTGAGACACATAGTAATAACATTAACAAAAATTAACAACAAAGAAAAAAAAATACTTAAAGCAACAAGGGAAAAATTACAAATAACATACAAGGGAATTCCCATCAGGTTCCCACTGATTTCTCAGCAGAAACTTTACAAGCCAGAAAGGAATGGCATGATATTTTTAAAGTGATGATAGGGAAGAACCTACAACAAAGAATACTCTACCCAGCAAGACTCTCAGTCAGATTTGATACAGAAATCAAAAGCTTTCCAGACAAGCAAAATTTACGAGAATTCAGTGCCATCAAACCAGGCTTTACAACAAATGCTAAAGAAACTTCTCTAGGCAACAAACACAAGAGAAGAAAAAGATCTATAGAAAATAAGCCCAAAACACTTAAGAAAATGGTAATAGGAACAAACATATTTATAACTACCTTAAATGTAGATGGATTAAATGCACCAGCCAAAAGACATACACTAACTGGGCATACATGCACTTCCACTTACCACATCACTCTGCTTGACAACCCCTCCCAACTCTATATAGTTATTTTATATTGTTAGATTAATTATGTTCCCATTCTGGCTTGTAATTGCAATTATCTTCTATTTTTTGTCTGGCTATTGATTGTGAAAACTTATAAACATCTTGTACTCTTGTGATTATGTAACTGTTACTCACTTAATACCATTGTATCATGATTGGTCAACAGAAAAATAAAAATTCTATAGCACCAAAACTGCCATTTAATAGAAAAACTTGCAATCACTTTTTAAAATCCAGATACATATCAGAATAATCTTGGGATTTTTTGAAGAATACAAATGCCCAGATATTGCTTTTGTCTCCAAAGCTCCAGATAAGTTTCTAATGACAAACATGTTTAAAAGCAACTGGACTATATGACGATCTTTTACTTTTAACTGGTTTGTTTCACTTTTTCTATTTCATACTCAGTGCTCCTATTTCATTCAGTTTATGTTTTCCAATTTCTGCATCCATTCTTCTTCTTTTTTTAATATTCCTTCTCACATCTTTATCAGGGCTTCCCTGATGGCTCAGTTGGTAAAGAATCCGCCTGCAATGCAGGAGACCCCTGTTCAAGTCCTGGGTTGGGAAGATCCACTGGAGAAGCATAGGCTACCCACTACAGTATTCTTGGGCTTCCCTTATGGCTCAGCTTGTAAAGATTTGGCCCGCAATGCAGGAGACCCTGGTTCAATCCTTGGGCTGAGAAAATCCACTAGGGAAGGAGNTTCTGCATCTATTCTTCTTTTTTTTTAATATTCCTTCTCACATCTTTATCAGGGCTTCCCTGATAGCTCAGTTGGTAAAGAATCCGCCTGCAATGCAGGAGACCCCTGTTCAAGTCCTGGGTTGGGAAGATCCACTGGAGAAGCATAGGCTACCCACTACAGTATTCTTGGGCTTCCCTTATGGCTCAGCTTGTAAAGATTTGGCCCGCAATGCAGGAGACCCTGGTTCAATCCTTGGGCTGAGAAAATCCACTAGGGAAGGAAACAGCTACCCAGTCCAGTATTCTGGCCTGGAGAATTCCATGGACTGTGTAGTCCATGAGGTCACAAAGAGTCAGACACGACTGATCGACTTTCACTTTTAACTTTCAAACCTTTATCAAGTGCAGTAGAGGATGTCTTCAAGAAAATTAGAGTTACCAAGGGAACATTTCATGCAAAGATGGGCACAATGAAGGCCAGAAATGGCAAGAACCTAACAGAAGCAGAGGAGATTAAGAAAGGGTGGCAAGAATACACAGAAGTGAAGTGAAGTGAAGTGAAATGAAGTCGCTCAGTCATGTCTGACTCTGCGATCCCGTGGACTGTAGCCTACCAGGCTTCTCCATCCATGGGATTTTCCAGGCAAGAATACTGGAATGGGTTACCATTTCCTTCTCCAGGGGATCTTCCCAACCCAGGGATCGAACCCAGGTCTCCTGCATTGTATAGGCAGACGCTTTAATCTGTGAACCACCAAAAAAAGGTCTTAATGACCCAGATAACTATGATAGTGTGGTCAATCAGAGCCAGACATCCTGGGATGTGAAGTCAAGTGGGTCTTAGGAAGCATCATTACAAACAAAGCGAGTGTGAGTGATAGAATTCCAGCTGCACTATTTCAAATCCTAAAAGATGATGCTGTGAAAGTGCTACACTCAATATGCCAGCAAATTTGGAAAACTCAGCAGTGGCCACAGGACTGGAAAATGTCAGTTTTCATTCCAATCCCAAAGAAAGGCAATGTAAAGAATGTTCAAACTACCACACAATTGCACTCATTTCACATGCTAGCGAGGTAATGTTCAAAATCCTTCAAGCTAGGCTTTGGCAGTATGTGAACCAACAACTTCTAGATGTACAAACTGGATTTAGAAGAGGCAGAGAAACCAGAGATCAAACTGCCAACTTCCATTTTTCAATCATTCAGTTGTGTCTGACTTTTTGCAATCCTAGGGATTGTAGCCTACCAGGCTCCTCTCTCCATGGGATTTTCCAGGCAAGAATGCTAGAGTGGGTTGCCATTTCCTACTCCAACATCCACTGGGATTATAGAAAAAGCAAGAGAATGTCAGGAAACCATCTACGTCTGGTTCATTGACTACACTAAAGCCTTTGACTGTGTGAATCACAGCAAACTTTGGAAAATTCTGAAAGTGATAGGAATACCAGACCACCTTATGTGCCTCCTGAGAAGCCTGAATGCAGGTCAAGAAGCAACAGTTAGAACCAGACCTGGAACAACAGACTGGTTCAAAATTAAGAAAGGAGTACGTCAAGGCTGTATATTGTCACCCCACTTATTTAACTTAATGCAGAGTACATCATGTGAAATGCCCAGCTAGATGACTCATAAACTAGAATCAAGATTGCCGGGAGAAATATCGACAACCTCAGGTATGCAGATGACACCACCCTAACGGCAGAAATAGAAGAACTAAAGAGCTTCTTGATGAAAGTGAAAGAGGAGAGTGAAAAAACTGGCTTAGGCTTAAAACTCAACATTCAAAAAGCGAAGATCATGGCATTCAGGCCCATCACTTCGTGGCAAATAGATGAGGAAATAATGAAGACACTGGCAGATTTTACTTTCTTGGGCTCTATAATCACTGCAAATGGTGACTGCACCCATGAAATTAAAACACCCTTGCTTCTTCTAAAAAAAAGCTATGACAAAACCAGGTAGCATATTAAAAGCAGAGACATCACTTTGCTGACAAAGATCCATATAGTCAAAGCTATGGTTTTTCCAGTAGTCATGTATGGATGTGAGAGTTGGACCATAAAGAAGGCTGAGTGGGGAAGAATTGATTCTTTTGAATTGTGGTGCTGGAGAAAACTCTTCAGAGTCCCTTGGACAGCAAGGAGATCAAACCTATCGATCCTAAAGGAAATCAACCCTGGAATATTCATTGGAAGGACTGATACTGAAGCTGAAATTCCAGTATTTGGCCACCTGATGAGAAGAACTGACTCATCAGAAAAGGCCCTGATGCTGGGAAAGATTGAGGGCAGAAGGAGAAGGGGAAGACAGAGGATGAAACAATTGGATGACATCACTGTCTCAATGGACATGGGTTTGAGTAAGCTCCGAGAGTTGGTGATGGATAGGGAAGCCTGGCGTGCTGCAGTCCGTGGGGTCACAAAGAGTTGGACACAACTGAGCCACTGAACTGAGGATGGTCATAACTTTTCTTCCAAAGAGCAAGCATCTTTTAATTTCATGGCTGAAATCACCATCTGCAGTGAGTTGGAACCCAAGAAAATAAAGTCTCTCACTGTTTCCATTGTTTCCCCATCTATTTGCCATGAAGGGATGTGACCAGATGCCATGATCTTACTTTTCTGAATGTTGAGTTTTAAGCCAATTTTTTCACTCTCCTCTTTCACTTTCATCAAGAGGCTCTTCTGTTCCTCTTCGCTTTCTGCCATAAGGGTGATATCATCTGCATATCTGAGGTATTGATATTTCTCCCGGCAATCTTGATTCCAGCTTGTGCATCATCCAGACTGGTATTTCGCATGTTGTACTCTGTATATAAGTTGAATAAGCAGGGTGACAATATACAACCTTGGTGTACTCCTTTCAGAAATTTGAACCAATCTATTGTTCCATGCCTGACTCTAACTGTAAGCTATCTAATGACAGTAAAACTTTTACTATCTGATGATAATAAAATCATCTTTTTGTGTGGTTGCTTGAATTAAAACAATTTCAAATTCCATTTGTTCATTGCTGAGTTGATTTCTCCTCAGAAATTGTGAAGGAAAGAAGAGTGGAGTGAAATATTTAAAGTATTGAGAGAAAAATCCACTAACCTGGAATTCTGTGTTCTACAAGATAATCCTTCCGAAGTAAAGGTGAAGTAAAAACCTTCTCAGGCATACAAAAATTAAGATAATTTGCTCCTATTCATGATAGGATAAAAAACCCTTAGAAATTTAGGAAGAAATAATTTGATGGAAAATGATTGACTTTTTTTATGCTAACCTTGTATCCTGCAAACTTGCTAATTTCTTATCAGTTCCAGGACTGTCCTTGTCAATTCTACTGGATTTTCTAAATACAAAATCATATCATTTGTGAACACAGATATTTTTATTTCTTCCTTCCCAATCTGTGCACCTTTTATTTCCTTCTCTAGTCTTATTGCATTGACTAAGACTTTCAATATGATGTTGAAAAGCAGTAGTGAGAGAGAACAGAGAAAGATTAAAGATTATTCCTAATCTTAATGAGCAAACTTCAAGTTTCTAACCATTAAGTTTAATATTAGCTGTAGGGTTTTTTGTATACATTATTTAAGAAGATGAAGGAGTTCTCCTCTAGTCCTAAATTTCAGAGGGTTTTTAAATCATGAATAGGAGCAAATTATTTTATTTTTTAATATAAATTTATTTATTTTAATTGGAGGCTAATTACTTTACAATATTGTAGTGGTTTTGCCATACATTGACATGGTTCTGCCACGGGTGTACATGTGTTCCCCNGCCATGGGTGTACATGTGTTCCCCATCCTGAAACCCCCCCCTCACCTTCCTCCCCATCCCATCCCTCTGGGTCATCCCAATGCACCAGCCCCAAGCACCCTGTCTCATGCATTGAACCTGGACTGGTGATTCATTTCACATATGATAATATACATGTTTCAATCCCATTCTCCCAAATCATCCCACCCTCACCCTCTCCCACAGAGTCCAAAAGACTGTTCTATACATCTGTGTCTCTTTTGCTTTCTCGCATGTAGGGTTATCGTTACCATCTTTGTAAATTCCATATATATGCATTAGTATACTGTATTGGTGTTTTTCTTTCTGTCTTACTTCACTTTGTATAGTAGGCTCCAGTTTCATCCACCTCATTAGAACTGATTCAGATGTATTCTTTTTTTAACTTCTGTATGCCTGAGAAGGTCTTGATTTCACCTTCACTTTGGAAGGATTATCTTTCAGAACATAGAATTCCAGGTTGGTGAAGTTTTTCTTTCAATACTTTAAATATTTCACTCCACTCCTTTCCTTCACAGTTTCTGAAGAGAAATCAAATTTAATTATTACGTTTGTTCCTTATAGGTAAGATTTCCCCCCACCTGCAGTTCTTTTTTAAAGCTTTTTTCCCCTTGATCTTTTATTACCTACAATTTGAATAACATATGCCCAAGTGTATGCTTTTTGTTTGCCAGGTATCCAGCTTGGTCTTCTCTGAACTTCCTGGATCTGTGGTTCACTCTGACATTAATTTGAGAAATTTTCAGTCAGTGTTGATTCAGATATTTCTTCAGTTTCTTTTTCTCTTTCTTCTGGTATTCTCTTATAATAGTCTTCATTTTAAAGTCTATATGAGTATTGCTACTCCAGCTTTCTTTTGATTTCTATTTGCATGGAAAATCTTTTTCCATCCCCTCACTTTCAGTCTGTGAGTCCCTAGGTTTGAAGTGGGTCTCTTTATAGACTCTTGTTTTTGTATCTATTCAGCTAGTCCATGTCTTTGGTTGGAGCATTTAATCCATTTGCATTTACAGTAATTATTGATATCTATGTTCCTATTGCCATTTTCTTAATTGTTTTGGGTTTGCTGTGGCAGCTCTTTTTCTTCTCTTGTGTTTCCTGTCTAGAGAAAAGTTATTTTAACATTTGTTGTAGCTGGTTTAGTGCTGAATTATCCTAACTTTTGCTTGTCTGTAAAGCTTTTGATTTCTCCTTTGAATCTGAATGACAGCCTTGCTGGGTAAAGTAATCTGAGTTGTAGGCTTTGCCCTTTCATCACTTTAAATATATCCTGCCTCTCCCTTCTAGCCTGTAGAGTTTCTGCTTAAAAATCAGCTGATAACCTTATGGCAATTCCCTTGTATGTTATTTGTTGCTTTTCCCTTGCCACTTTTAATACTTTTTTCTTTGTTTTTAATTTTTTTGGGTCTGAGTAATATGTGTCTTGGCGTGTTTCTCCTTGGGTTTATCTTGTATGAGACTCTCTTTGCTTCCTGGACTTGAGTGATTATTTCCTTTCCCATGTTAGGGAAGTTTTCAACAATAGTCTCTTCAAATAGTTTCTCAGACCCTTTCTTTCTTTTCTTCTTTTGGAACTCCTATAATTNTATCCTAACTTTTGCTTGTCTGTAAAGCTTTTGATTTCTCCTTTGAATCTGAATGACAGCCTTGATGGGTAAAGTAATCTGAGTTGTAGGCTTTGCCCTTTCATCACTTTAAATATATCCTGCCTCTCCCTTCTAGCCTGTAGAGTTTCTGCTTAAAAATCAGCTGATAACCTTACGGCAATTCCCTTGTATGTTATTTGTTGCTTTTCCCTTGCCACTTTTAATACTTTTTTCTTTGTGTTTAATTTTTTTGGGTCTGAGTAATATGTGTCTTGGCATGTTTCTCCTTGGGTTTATCTTGTATGAGACTCTCTTTGCTTCCTGGACTTGAGTGATTATTTCCTTTCCCATGTTAGGGAAGTTTTCAACTATAGTCTCTTCAAATAGTTTCTCAGACCCTTTCTTTCTTTTCTTCTTTTGGAACTCCTATAATTCAAATATTGATGTGTTTAGTGTTGTCCCAGAGGTCTCTGAGACTGTTCTTATTTCTTTTCATTCTTTTTCTTTATTCTGTTCGATGACAGTGATTTCCACCATTTTGTCTTCCAGCTCACTTATTCATTCATTCCTCTGCCTCAGTTATTCTGCTATTGATTCCTTCTATTATATTTTTTGTTTCAGTTATTGTATTGTTCATCACTGTTTGTTCTTTAGTTCTTCTAGGTCTTTGTTAAACATTTCTTGTATCTTCTCAATCCGTGCCTCCATTCTATTTCCAAGATATTAGATAGTCTTTACTATCATTTCTCTGAATTCTTTTTCAGGTAGATTGTCTATTTCCTCTTTGTTTAGTTAGTCTTGTAGGTTTGTACCTTGCTCCTTCATCTGCAACATATTCCTCTGTTGTCTCATTTTGTCTAACTTATTGTGCTTGTGGTCTTCTTTCTACAGGCTGGAGGGTTATAGTTCCTCTTCAGGTGTCTGCCCCTGATGGGTGAGGTTGGTTCAGGGACGTGTGAACTCCTGGTGGGAGAGACTGGGACCTGCCATATTTCAAGGGATGTGTTTCGGGAAGTCTGTGAGCTTAGTATGACTTTAGGCAGCCTGTGGGTGGGGCTGTGTCCCTGTCTTGCTGGTTGTTTTACCTGAGGCATTCAGCACTGGAACTTGCAGCCTGTTAGGTGAAGGCAGGTCTTGGTGCCAAGATGGAACCTCCAGGAAAGCTCATGCTGATTATTCCCTGAGACCAAGAATTCTCTGTTGTTCCAGGGGCCTGGACTTAGCACTCCCATCACAGGGGCTCAGGTCCAACTCCTGTCTGGGGAACGAAGACCCTGCAAGCTACAAAATGCAGACAAACCAAAAAAAACAAGGAAAAGAAAATAGGCAAACAAAACTCAAAACAATTAAAACCAGACAAAAATCCTACAAAGAAGAAAACAAACAAGAAACCCAAACCAAAACAAATAGTGAAAATAAAACTAGCAAAAACAGCAAAAGAAAGTAAAGCAAACAAAAATTAAACACAGAGGACAGCTAAACAAAAAGGAAAAGAAAACAAAACCAATACAAATCATAAAAAAAACTAACCAAACCAAACAAAAGCACAAAGAAAACAAGAAGGAATAAAACAAACAAACAAAACCCGACAAAAACCAAAACACACAGTAAAAACAAAATCGACAAAAGCAAGAAAAAAAGAAACAGAAAGCAGAAAGCAAAGAAAACAAAATATAAACACACAAAAGGACAACAAAACCTAAAAGCAACGAAAACTGGCCAGGTAGGGGGCGGGGGGAGCTAAAAAGCAAAAACAAGACAGAAAAGGAAACAATAAAATAAAACGAAGGCAAATAAAAATACATTTAAAAAATAAAAATTAAACAACAATAACAAAACAAACACAAAGTCCCTGGGGACTCCACTATCATTGTCCTTGTCCTCATAGTAAGCCACAGCCAGCCCCCACCTCCCAAGGAAGTCCTTCAAGACCTCTGGGTGAGTCTCTGGACCCACCCTGGGGCAGCTCAGACTCTGACCTGACACAATTCCTTCATGCATGTGCCCCCAAAATCCACAGCTGCTAAAGCTAGCACTTATTATCCATTCAGATGTTCCACAGGTATTGGGTATACCAGGAAGGCTTTCCTCATAGCAGTGCCGGAGACACCACTTCAGTTCCTGGGTCGGGAAGATCCACTAGAGAAGGGGTAGGCTACCCACTCCAGTAGTCTTGAGCTTCCCTTGTGGCTCAGCTTGTCAATAATCTGCCTGCAATGCAGGAGACCTGGTTTTGATCCCTGGGCTGGGAAGGTCCCCAGGAGAAAGGAAAGGGTATCCACTCCAGTATTCTGGCATGAGTCGAACACGACTGGGTGAATTTCATTTTCACTTTTCACACCAGGCTAATCACGGGGTTGTAATCTACTGGCTTGTGCAGCTGTGTGGAGAGATTCCGGCTCCTCTATCTCAGCTGCACAGCCCCTGGGGCTCAGCTTCGGTTTCAGCCCCACCTCTGTGTGTGGGCCAGCCTCAGGTGTCTGTTCCACGCCAAGGTGCTGTGCTGAGCTTTCACTCAGTCACGTCCAACTCTGCGACCCCATGGACTGTAGCCCGCCAGGCTCTTCTGTCTGCAGGGATTTTCCAGGCAAGAATACTGGAATGGGCTGCCATGCCCTCTTCCAGGGGATCTTTCCAACCCAGGTCTCCCACATTGCAGGTGGATTCTTTACCATCTGAGCCACCAGGGAAGCCCATGCCCAGGTAAGAGGAAGCAAAGGCAGCAACTGACTGGGGCATGCTTGCTCACTTAAGTGGGAAGGGCAAGAGGTGGCAACTAATTGGAGTGCACGTTCTTGCTCAAGCAGGAGGGGATTCCCGCTGCTGGAAATCCCTCCCATCCCAGGAACTCCCCCTGCAGAGCCAGGGGCTGGTGTGCAAGGAACGAGTCTGTGACAGTGACCCTGTCCCTTGTGTGCCACACAACAGTGGCACCTGACTTCCAAGGCAGTCTACACTACCTCCAAGAGCATTTCTGGCTGCAGAGTTCCTCACTCCTGTTCCCTCAGACTGTCTCCATGCAGCTGAGCTCCTTACTCCCATCCCTTCAGCTGTCTCTTCGAGGTCCTCTTCCTAGGTCTGCTCTCCTAACCCCATGCTCCAGCACCCAGTCCCTACCCACACTGGTGGACACCTGTCTCAGGCTGGAGCATGCTGGGTTGTTGTACAGACAATCTGTGCAAGTCTCACTCTATCCTGCCTACCACAGACTGGCCATTGCACTTTCTTCTAATAGCCCTCAAAGCACCCCCTATCTTTATTATAGCATATTTCACAGCTGGTGAGGGGGGCCTCCCCAAGTGCAGTAACCACTCCTTTCCTTTAGCTCCCCACCCCTCAAGTGGTGAGGATTCCATCCCCTTTCCTTTTTTCATTTCCTTCCCTTTCTCTCATTTTCCCTACATGATTACATAGGAATCTTTTCTTATACTTAGAGGAGACCAAGGCCCTCTGCTAGCATTTAGTGGGTGCTCTGTGAGAACTTTTCCGCTTGTAGATGTATTCTTGATGTATCTGTGGGGAGAAGTGAACCCCAGGTCCTCCTGTTCCACCAAGTTGACACTTTGGTATTCTCATTACACGTATATTACATCTCTTGTAGTTGTACCACAGCTCTTGAATTTTATCTTTTTCCTCTTTACTTTTTAGTTTTGCACTTCCCTCGTGGCTCAGATGGTAAAGAATATGCCTGCAATGCAGAAGACCTGGGTTCGATCCCTGGGTCCGGAAGATCCCCTGGAGAAGGAAGGGTATGGCAACCCACTCCAGTATTCTTGCCTGGAGTATTCCAATGACAGAGAAGGCTGGTGGGCTATAGTGCATGGAGTCACAAAGAGTTGGACATGACTGGGTGACTAGTACTTTTACTTTCCCTTTCAGTTTTTGAAATTTCTATTGACACGTTCTTAAGAAGGAGAATCTTTCTTCATCACGTCCAGTCCACTAATGAGACCATCAAAGTCATTCTTCATTTTTGTTAGAGCAATTTCCATCATTAACATTTCTTAGAATTTCCATCTCTCTGCTTACATTGCCTATCTGTTCTTGCATGTTGTCCTCTTTTTCCATTCAAGCTCTTAGCATATTAATCATAATTGCTTAAAATTCTCAATATGATAATTTCAACTTCTCTGCCATATCTGATGCTTTCTTTATCTCTTCAAACCGTGTTTTGGCTTTCTTGTATGCCTTGTATTTTCTGGTTGAAAGTCAGACCTGACGGATAAAAGGAACACTGGTAAATAGATTTTAGTAATGTAACGGTAAAGGGAAGTGTTTCATAGCTTTATGATTAGGTTTCACTCTTTAAATGAGACTATGCCCCTGGACTGTGAACTTCACAAATACTTCTGTTTTTCACTCCCTCAGGTAAGATAGGATGACTAGAGAAGGATAGAGTTAGGTATTTCCCTTCCCCCAGGCAGAAGGCTACCTTTAAGGAAATGATAATAGTTACATTTGTTCCTCCAGGTGAATCAGGTAACTCCAATCGGCAAGGCTCTGGCAAAATAGTTACACTCTGACATATGTTTTAATGGTTACTTTCCCCTCCTTTGCAAGAAGCACAAGGGGACTTTTCTCTGATATTCACTGTGAGAACCTAGTAGAATTCCTGGAGGCAAAACTCACAAAAGTGTGGATGCCCCCTCCAGTACTGGGTTGCCTGGAGCTTTTAATTCTCAGGCTTGTCCACACTGAGCTTCCAACTCATCAACTGCAGTTTAGGCACTGGTTTCTGTGTAAAGGTTTCTGCTCTGGGGTTTCTACTCTAATTTATAACTGTCTGTATCAGCCTGTCTGTCCAACTGGGGAGACAGAACTTTGCCCTATGACCTCATTTCTCTGACAGATCTAAGAAGAGCTTTTGAGTTTTCAGTTTGTTTAACTTTTTATTTGTCATTCAGATAGAGTGATGGCTTCCAAGCTCCTTACATGCCAGGCTGGAAACTGGGCATCTCACTTGTGTTTTAGAGCCCTCAGCTGCTCCACTCATTTTGTTCACTTTTAATTGCGTTTAGTGGGAGAAGCAGAATAGTGTGCTTATTCCATCTTCATTAGAACTTAGTTTTTGGAATACAATGCAATAAATATATGGTTGGAGAAAACACTGAGAAAAATATTTAACAAAATCTTACCAATTATTTCTGGTAGTAGGATTTGGGAGGACTTCTTATTCGCTTTCTTATTCTTATCCACTTTCTTATTCACAGTCCATAGGGTCTGTGTGACCTATGCTATTTCCTTCTCCAGGGGATCTTCCCAATCCAGGGATTGAACCTGCGTCTCTTATGTCTCCTGCATTCGCAGGCAGGTTCTTTGCCACTAGTGCTACTTGGGAAGCCCCTTACTCACTTTTTGATCACTTCCAACATTTCTCTAATGAGTGTTATTGCTTGTAAAGTTAGAAAAAATTCATTAAGCATTCTTAAAATAACCCAAGTAGTAATGAACTCCCATTTAATGGTCAGAATCATTTCCAAGGCATAAGTTTTGGACTATTTGGACAGATGGAGAGGTTGTATGAAGTATGTTTTTGGGGGAAAGGCAGCATCCAGATAATGTGAACATTCTCATTCCAGCCTTGGATACCACATCTGCTCAGGTGGAAGGAAGAGAGCAAGTGCAGATGCTGGCCCTTCCTCTTTCAAGGAACAGATCCCTAAGGCTTTGTTTATTTTACTTTTCACTGTCTATTTTATAGTGCCTAAATATTCCATTACAATAAAAATGTAAAAACCAAACAGAAGAGTCTTAGACTCTTGTCATAGACTCTGACATTCCCTTACCCTACTCCTTGGGGCTGTGGACACATGTAGTACTTAATTGGTGGCCTCCCAAAAGATACATCTGTGCCCAAATCCCTAGAACCTGTGGATATGACCTCATTTACCAAAAAGAGTCTTTGCAGATATAATCAAGTTAAGGGTCATGAGACAAGAAGCTCATTCTGTTATCTGAGTGGGCCCTAAATCCAATAACAGATGACTTTGTAAAAGAAGAGGAGAGCAACACAAAGGAGAAAGTGACATGAACACAGAGACAGATATGGGAATGGCATGGCCCAAAGCCAAGGAAGATGGCAGCCACCAATAGTTAGAAGAAACAAAGAACGGATTCTTTTCTAGAACCTCAGAGGGGAGTGTGTCTCTGTTGAGCCTTGCTTTGGGGTTTCTGGCCTCCAGAACTGTAATAGAATAAATATCGCTTGTTTGTGGCAATTTGTTACAGCAGTCCCAGGGGAAAAGTGCATCTTTAGAGAGGCCCAGCTGTCTGTAGGTAACCCTGCCCAGGCCTTCTCCACCTAAAAGTCAGACCCCAGGCAGACCCAGGAGAAGTCAGTTGCAATCTGCTGTAGGAAGAGCAGAAGAGGGCAGGCAGAGGTCCTAGCAGGAGAGAAGACATAACCAGGGAGAAACCCAGTGTCTTCTGAGAAGGTATTCTTGGTATACCTGTGGAGCTACCCTATGGGAAGGATCTCCGTCATGAATGTTATTCAACTGAATATTACATCCTTTGGCAAATGTGAATATCAGTCAGAATAGGGAAGGCCAGGCTGAAATTACAAAGAACCCTAAACTCTTTGTGAATTATAACAACAAAGGTTGTTTTTTCTCTTATTACACGTTTACATTGGGTTATATATGGGTTCTGCTCCGTATTTTCTGTCTGCATGATTCAGGCTGAAAAGGCAGGCACCATTTGAGATATTAATAGTCATCACGACAGAGGAAAGGAGAACATAAGCAATTAAATTTCCAGACTCATTTGTCTGCCTCACTAGTCATTCAAACCTACTCAAACAAGGAGGGGAGGAAGTGTGACTCTATCATCTGTACAGAAGGTGAAGAGCTAAAAATATTGAGTAAACCGCATTAACAACTAGCACACTTTCTGTGAATCCAGAGGCAGTATATTACATTTTCCTTTCAGGGACCACTACAGAGCGCAGGGCCTGGCTGAGATTAGGTATAGTTACTGCCAAATAAAAGAAAGACATGAGGAAGGAAGGGAAAAAAGAAAGAAGGGAGGGAGAAAGGATAAAGTCCTTGACATGTAGAAAGTGTTTTAAGAGTTTTTCCAAAACCAGCATGAAAATGGAAGGCAATAGGAGCACTAGAAGCTAGCTGCAATTGAATTGACTTTTCTTTTTGTCTCTTCCAGTTTTGACTTGTAGATTTTTGTCAAATTCAAGCCCACAGCCAGCTAGCCCAGAAGAGCACAGCTTGAAAGCTTGAGGTCAGGAGCGAGGTCAGTGCTGGTGGACCTGACTTGAGCAGTCAGCACAGAGGCTGCACGCCAGAGCAAACCTTGGTACAGGTTCAGTGCCAGAATGCTCTTCCCTCCCCCATCCTTGAAACGTGTCCCAGGGACCCAGGGCATGCCCACTTATGCACAGTGTATCATTTGTGTACCCACATGACTGCCCTGGCCTGCTCTGTCTGGGCCAAAATATGTACTCTACCTCTAACAGCTCACCTGGATGACAACACAGACCTGCAACCTTGCTTTCATTTCAAGATTACCCTTGAATTATTATATGCAAGTGTCAGAAACCCCACTCAAAATGGTTTTAAAAAGGAGTGCAAGTGGTTACAGATGGTAACCAGATGGTTACAGATGGTGGATCCAGCAGTGTAAACCAATCCTCTCTTTCTCAGCCTGGCTTTTTTCCACTAGCCTCATTCTCAGACTTGCTGTTCCCCACTGTGTTGTCCTGGCCTATGGCCCTAGACTGATGCCAAGAGTACTTTAGGGGCTTGAGAAATAATTGTGGAATGAATGAATGGGCTTAGCATTCCAGCTTTATATCTTATATTAGCTTAGCAATTCCAGGGAAAAGACAGTAAGTGACTTTTTCCAAACCAGTCCTCAGGGTTGACTCTAATTAGTCTAGCCTGGATTTGTGTCATGTATTTGTCACAGTAGGATAGACTTTGCTGTGATATCAGGTCAATCCTGAAGTCACTTACTGCTTATTCATATTATAGTCCAATGTCTTTGAGGGATGGGGGCTTTGCTCTAAGTAATTACCAAAGGGTCCAGGCTCCTTCCATTTTGTGCCCATGTCAATGTGAGGTTTTATGGTTAACAGAGGAAAGCAAAAGGGAGAATATCCCATGTGAGAGATGTGTTAGGGTACAGGTCTACAAGTGGTACCCATCACTTCTTCCCAATTGCCATTGGCCAGAGGTGGCATAGGAGGAGGATAAAGTAGTGTTACAGATTGCTGAGGGCTATATGACTCCTTGAATTGGTCACTGAGGCCAGGAAGCTCACTGTTCAGATTGGCCAGGTCTAGGTTACACATGTAGCCCTGAAGTCAGGGAAGCAGGTCAGCCCCTCAAACCCCCTGGGCTGACTGTGGAGGATGCCTGCTTCCCTGCAGGAAAATGAGAGTACAGTTATCCTAAGTGGGGATGACACTGGGCAAGCAAAATAATGCCAACCTCTAATACCTAGGTGTTGCTTCTTAACCCTTTTCAGTTTCACTCAGGGCCAGCAGATCCTTCTGAGCATCCTCACAGGGTCAAACTGGCGAAAGGTCTCAGAACACTTGGATTTTATTTAAATTATTCTCAAATAAATTTTAGACCCCTGTGGACCAGTTCAGTCGCTCAGTCATGTCTGACTCTTTGCTACCTCGTGGACTGCAGCAGCATGCCAGGCTTCAATGTCCATCACCAACACTTGGAGCTTGCTGAAACTCATGTCCATCGAGTCAGTGATGCCATCCAACCATCTCATCCTCTGTCGTCCCCTTCTCCTGCCTTCAACCTTTCCCAGAATCAGAGTCTTTTCCAATGAGTCGGTTCTTCCAATCAGGTGGCCAAAGTATTGGAGTTTCAGCTTCAGCATCAGTCCTTCCAATGAATATTAAGGACTGATTTCCTTTAGGATTGACTGGTTTGATCTCCTTGCAGTCCAAGGGACTCTCAAAAGTCTTCTCCAACACCACAGTTCAAAAGCATCAATTCTTTGCAACTCAATTTCTTTATAAATTACTTTATAGTGATCACTCACCTTAATCATTCACCCTGTGGTCCATCAAAATCTAATTTAGTGAGAGTATTCAAGGCTTGTTTTCACCACACAGACTGCACAGATGAAAAATTTAGAATAAAATAATAAATACCTAGAGAGTAACATGTATTGTGAGTATAAATCTCATGTATATTATTTGTAGAAAGAATTAATCAGCTTTCATTGAGATATGCTACAGTAACAAATGATCCCCCAAATCTCAGTGGCTTATAGCAGCAAACAGGTATTTTTCACTCATTGGCAGTGGGCCAACAGGTCCTATGTATCTTCACTCCAAATGCAGGCTGAAGGGTTAGTCGCATTAGGACATGCAGTTCACATGGCAAGGAAGACAGAACTAGCCGAGCCACACAATGGCTTTAAAGTGTCTCCTCTGACACTGTACATGCCACTTGTGTTCACACTCCATTGGTTAAGCAAGTCAATGGCCAAGTTCAATGTCAGGGGAGCTGGGTAGTGTGCTTGTACCAGAGGGAGGCACTGCAGAGTCACAGGCAATGGGCAGAGACATCTCACAGGCGAAAGCAGAAAAAGTAGGAACAAAATAGTATCTATGACAAGTATAAAAAATAATATTACTTATCAAAATTTCATCATCCAGAAATAAACACTGTTACCTTCTTGGTGGATTTTTTTTCAGTGTATATTCCTACACACATGTAAACTAACATTCCTGTCTATTCACCAATTTGCATGAATCACTCAAAATACTCAAAAGCAATCAAAAGCAGGTAATCTAACCAACTGGCATTTCAAACCACAGTCAGATGATGTGATCAGCCGCCTCCAGTCAAATCTATACCCTGCTACCCCAACAAACCAGTTGCCCAGACCAGTTAACTAATTTGGCTGGTTGTTGTTGTTCAGTAGCTCAGTCATTTCTGACTCTTTGCTACCCCATGAAGGCAGCATGCCAGACTTCCCTGTCCTTCACTATCTCCGAGTCTGCTCAGACTCATGCCCATTGAGCTGATGATGCCATCCAATCATCTCATCTTCTGTCACCCCCTTCTCCTCCTGCTCTCAATCTTTCCTAGCATCAGGGTTTTATTTTCCAGTGAGTCAGCTCCTTCATTAGGTGCCAAAAGTATTGGAGCTTCAGCATCAGTCCTTCCAAAGACTATTCAGGGTTGATTTCCTTTAGGATGGACTGGTTTGATCTCACTACAATCCAAGGGACTCTCGAGTCCTCTCCAACCACCACAGTTCAACAGCATCAATTCTTTGGTGCTCAGCTTTCCTTATAGTCCAACTTTCACATCCATACATGACTACTAGAAAAACCATAGCTTTGACTAGACGGACCTTTGTTGGCAAAGTAATGTCTCTGCTTTTTAATATGCTCTCTAGGTTGGTCATAGCTTTCCTTCCAAGGAGTAAGCATCTTTTAATTTCATGGCTGCAGTCACCATCTGCAGTGATTTTGGAGCCCAAGAAAAGAAAGTCTCTCACTGTTTCCACTGTTTTCCCATCTATTTGCCATGAAGTGATAAGACCAGATGCCATGATCTTCGTTTTTTGAATGTTGAGTTTTAAGCCAACTTTTCCACTCTCCTCTTTCACTTTCATCAAGAGGTTCTTCAGTTCCTCTTCGTTTTCTGCCATAAGGGTGGTGTCATCTGCATATCTGAGGTTATTGATATTTTCCCCTGTATTCTTGATTCCATCTTGCACCTCATCCAGCCCAGCCTTTCACATGATGTTCTCTGTACATAAGTTAAATAATCAGGGTGATAATATACAGCCTTGACGTACTCCTTTCCTAGTTTGGAACCAGTCTGTTGCTTCATGTCCGGTTCTAACTGTTTCTTCTTGATCTGCATATAGGTTTCTCAAGAGGCAGGTAAGGTGGCCTGGTATTCCCATCTCTTTAAGAATTTTCCAGTTTGTTACTATCCACAGAGTCAGAGGCTTTGGCATTGTCAATTTTGCAGGCGAAACAGACTAACTGATATAGTACTGATGGAGTGTGTACTGCATGTTAGATGTTAGTATTTGTTGACTTAATTGTGTTGATTCGATTATGTGAAATGAATCCAACTGACTGCATAGATGTGGTATTGTGATTTATAAGAAATATATATATTTTGTCATTCAGATGAACAAAATATATCATGGTTCCTGAATCACAGGTTCCAAAACCCTTGGAACTTTCTGAATGATAACAGCAACAAGAGCATTTTTAAAATATTTGACTTCTGATCCTCATTTCCTGAAAACAGAGTTATAAAGGTGAAATGAGTGTCTTGTCATTCATAACAAGCCTCTTTCCATCTCAGCTGTGTTTATGTTAGTTAATGAGGTGACTTTTGGAAGGCAGCTAAGGATAGGGGCTGCTTGCCAAGGGAACCAACTGGAACAGAGGTCTGGAACTTTCAGTACCACTCCTGATTTCCAGGGAATGAAGAGGGACTGAAGGGCGAATCAGTCACCAGTAGCCAACGATTTAGTCAACTATGACTGTGCAATGAAGCCTTCATAAAATCCCAAAAAGTAAGGGGGTTTGGATAACTCTAGGTTAGTGAAGCAGAACAGTCCCCTCTGTGACCACACTTCTCTGTGGAGACAGAAGTCCCTTCTTTTAGGACCTCCCCCTATGTACCTCTTCATTGGCTTTTCATTTGTATGTTTTAAAATCTTTGGTAATAAACTGGCAATCTAGTGAGTAAACAAGTTTCTTGGGTTTTGTGAGCCCTTCAAGCAAATTAATCCAATCCAAGGTGGGAGTCATGGCAACCAATGGCCTGGCAGCTAACCAGTCAAAAGTACAAGTAACAATCTAGACAGAATTGGCATCTGAAGCAGAGAGTATCTTGATGGGATGGAGCCTTTAACCTGTGGAATAAGATGCTATTTCTCGATAGATAGTTTCAGAAATGCATTGAATTGTAGAATATCCAGTTCAAGAATTGCTTAGCGGTGTGGGGAAAATTCCCACCCTCCACACATTGGAACTAGAGTCAAATCCTAAGTGTATTTTTTTTTCTAAATGATACCATAATTTTTATTTTATAAGGGTTTCCCTGTGTTTTTAAAAACTTTAAAAAGTTTTCTGAGTTCTAAGAACCTTAAAAAAATTTTTGCAAATACAATTTTAATAACCATGTAAAGTTTTATTGTATGGTTATGTCATAATCACTTAACCTAAGTCTTGAATATTTTAAATGCTTCTACCGACTACGGTCCGTCTAGTCAAGGCTATGGTTTTTCCTGTGGTCATGTATGGATGTGAAAGTTGGACTATGAAGAAGGCTGAGCGCTGAAGAATTGATGCTTTTGAACTGTGGTGTTGGAGAAGACTCCTCAGAATCCCTTGGACTGCAAGGAGAGCCAACCAGTCCATTCTGAAGGAGATCAGCCCTGGGATTTCTTTGGAAGGAATGATGCTAAAGCTGAAGCTCCAGTACTTTGGCCACCTGATGCGAAGAGTTGACTCATTGGAAAAGACTCTGATGCTGGGAGGGACTNAAAAGACGCTGATGCTGGGAGGGACTGGGGGCAGGAGGAGAAGGGGACGACCCAGGATGAGATGGCTGGATGGCATCACGGACTCGATGGACATGAGTCTGAGTGAACTCTGGGAGTTGGTGATGGACAGGGAGGCCTGGCGAGCTGCGACTCATGGGGTCGCAAAGAGTCGGACACGACTGAGCAACTGAACTGAACTGAATGTGTGGTATTTAAATAATAAGTTGCTGCAATCTACATATGTGTTTGTAAAATAATCTCTTAATAAAAAACTAATTTTCATCATAGAATATGCAAATAAAATTAAATTTACCTATAATTTTACCTCCTAGAGATAATCATATGAATATACTTAAATATACACACTTATTTATAAACAAAAGTGAGATCATTTAAAATGAATGTTCTGTGATTTTTTTATTTATCTTCATGCTTGAGTTTCAAGATAAGGGGAGATAACAGGACAAAGGGTAGATTTAAATCTCTTAATACATTTTGACATCCCAAAAGGTTGCCTTAATGTGTACTTACTCCAAAAGTGTTGAGTGTGTCCCTCTATCCCTTGAACGATACAGGTTTGAACAGCACAGGTCCATATGTACCTGGAATTGTTTTCAATAAATATGTACCAATCTGCAGTTGGTGGAATCCACAGATGTGAAACCTTGGATACAAAGGGCCAAGTGTAAAGTTACAAGCAAATTTTCAACTGGGGCCCTAAACTCCAGATTGTTCAAGAGTCAACTATATAGTCATTGTATCGTGATAATCACTTGTCCTCACCTCACCAGTAGAGACCTTGGATTGAATCCCAGTGATAGTGGCTGGCAGCTCCCAAGAGGCAGGGTGCTTTGAGACCCCCTGACAATGGCTGTGGGAACAAGCTCTGATCCTTCTCTGGACATGCAGTGGCTTCTGGTCACTGCACTCTTGGTTCTTGTCTCTGCTTGGTGAATTTGGGTGTGAGCAGAGTCCTGAAGCTCACTTCATGGGAGGACTGGACATACTAATTTGCTCCTAAAAAAACAGAACACAGCAAAAGTGATGGATGTCATTTCTGAGATCAGGCTATAAGAGATGATGACTCTGTCTTGCTCACATACTCTTTTTTGCTGGTACTTTTTTCACTTTTGCTCAATTTGGTGAAGTTGGCTGCCGTGTTGTGAGCCGCCCTATGGAGAGGCCAATGTGGTATGGAACTGAGGGTGGCCTCAGACCAACAGCCAGTGAGAAACTGAGGCCCTCAGTCTAACAGCCCACGACTTCTGCCAAAAACTATCTGTGTGATCTTGGAAGTAGATCCTTCCCCCGTCAAGGGTCTAAAGGCTTGACTGGGAAGGTTCTACTTTGGAAGTGGATCAGAGTCAGTGACAGCAGACTGACTCACAATAACTGCAATATAATAAATGCATATTGTTTAAGCCACTAAACTCTGGACTCATTTGTTACACAGCAATATAAAGCTAAGAGCTCCTACTAGTCACAGAGTAAGAAATGCTTCATTTTTTAATGAAAATATTTTTAAATAGTCAAAGTGTTGAGAAGCATTCCTCTAGATGAGAGTTTACAAAAATACCACAGGCCAAAATCAACCTGCAGATGAATTGCCCTTTTTCCCTTTGGAGGATGGCTATCTCCACAGAGTTTAATAAACATTTTGAGATGACATTTTAAACTTGGGAGAGTTCACATGTCACTAAAAGCATTAACCTCTCTTGACAGATTGGAAGCTGGGCAATCATGGTCCTCATTTCCACCTGTAAACTGACACCCAAGGCTAAGCAGGGTTGTGCTTAGTCGGGACATGTATTCACCTGTTTGTTGTAGAATACACTACTCCTAATTGTTTCCAAATCTGAAGCCAGTGCCAACTGTAACCTATTGCTATATTTCCACCATTTCTTATGGCAGAGTAAGAGAAACTTAAGAGAACATTACAATACAGCAAAATATTGTCCCCATACCTTCATCAAAGGAAAGTAAAGGCAAGAGGATCAGGAGTTCAGACAGAACACAGTTCCACGTGATGCCTGCTGAGGCCGAATTTTCAGGATGTTTTCTTCATTCATCTGATGGGGCTTCAGTTAGTATGGCTCCAATTGCCAGAATCTAGCTGATCCGGCTTAACAGCGGTCACACTTCTAAAGCCTCCATTCTCGCTGTTGTTCAGTTTCTTGGCCCTCTTCCCTCCAGAGCCTCTCCCTCCACATGGTCTTTCCCAGTAGGCTTTCCAACAAGAGAGCTGGACTTTTTACAGTCAGCTCTCAAGAGTGCGAAAGTAGAAAGGCCTTCTTCAGACACAGAACTGTCACTGGCCCAGAGTCACCTCTGACTTAGTCTATTAATATTAGTTAAAACAAGCCACAGGCTCAGCCCACATTCTGAGAAAAGGGACTGCACAGGATATGCATGCTGAGATGTGTGATTCATTGGAGGCCGCCAATTTTTAAAATGTGTCTGTACCTCTCAGGAATATGCCAGCAGGGACCATCCTAGGTTATTTCACTTAGAAATTAAAGAAGTGGAGAAAGGGGACCCTAGAGAAGAGGAAAACATGGAGTCACTTAGATACACACCAAGAACATGAAAAATGGCCCAGCAGCTGGAAGCTGCCCCAGAGGCTACAATGTTCCTAACTGAATACAAACAACTTCTGCAGAATACAATAATCAGGCAAGGCAATGCCATGAATATGATGGAACTACACAGAGAAAATCACACAGTCATACAAATACCAACAGCACTATCTTAGGATCTCTGAGTGACTACTCATTCTTTAATAATGATGGATCTAACTTCTCTGTTCCTCTTATCTCCTAAGCCAATGTTATTGAAAATCACCAAGTTGTCCCTGCACCCAGTCTACAACTGATCTATATCCCCCAAGATGCTCCTCAAGACCATCCAGCACAAGCCCACATTCTACAGGTCCCTCCCAATTCCCACAGTCCTTCTAGACTGTGTGCTCTCCCGTTGCCGTAGACTGTCTCTGACTGTATATTCCTGGTGGTCTTTGACTGGTAGGCTTTGACACCATTTACTCATTCATTCATTTTAACACTATTTACTCTCTGTCCATATACTTATTCCTTTCTTCCGCAGGTTTCAGACATGCCCCAACCTCCCAGGGCCTGATTCCATTTCCAGCACTCTGGCCCCATATAACTAAATCAGTTACATTGATCCTTTCTGGGGTGCAGAAGTGCTGTCTTAGCACTGGTCCCAGAAGACCATGAAAAGACATGTCCTCATGTGTAAGCATGTGCAAAGGGAAGAGCTTCATCAAATCTCACAGCCTTCTGGGCCCTTCCCTTCTCTTGTAGGCCTGCTTTCCTGCCTTTGCAACAAAACTTATCACCTCTCAGAGGTAGACTGGGCTGTGGAACTTACTGACCCCAGCAGGTCATGGCTCAGCCTCTTCTCTTTGTATCCCCAGTCAGAGAGAGGGCCCAGCCCTGATCTTGGATGCTCTGATGGAATCCCTCAAGCAGTTATGGGGCAGTGGCAGCTAAATTCAGTTAGGAAAGCAAAGAGTAGAGCTTAGGATCAATGTCAAATCCTACCAGTGGTCAGAGAAGAGGATGAAGTCAACAGGGATGGCTGGAAATAGGTTGAAGTCTAGAAGAGATCATTTGACCACCATTGCTGAGAACCACTCCATATTCCAGCCATGGTGGACACTTTACACAACTTCCCTCTAAGCTTCTGTTTCCAGGTGTCTCAAGACCATCCTAGAACTCACAAGACTCAATACCAGGTTATATTCATAAGCTAAGGTTTACTACAGCAAAGAACAAAGAGTAAAAGCAAAATGAAAAAGATGTGCATCAGATAAGGTCCAGTAAGGTTAGGTTCAGGCTGCCAAGTCCTTCCCCCATTGGGACCACATAGGACACAGTTTTCTCTGTAGCAGAGAATTAAGACCTGTGTGAAGTATCTCCGCCCAGGACAGCTCACTCAAGTCTTCAGATCCAGATTCGCACAGAGAGCTGGTCACCTAGGCTCATCCTGCTCTGATAACGCAAACTCAGGATTCTAGAGAGGAAAGCAGATACATTAGCAGCCTTGATGCTTGCACCAAAAAATTCTGGACGGTACATTTCAGCACTGCCCCATTGATCCAGCCACACACAGCATCATTAATCAGTAGCAAAAAAAAAAAAAAAAAACAGATTCAGAGGGCCACATTCCCAGGAACTGACCAAGGGCCAATCTTGAATCTAGGCACCCCTGAGGATATACAAGGATTGAGCAACTAGACCTGCTGCGTTCTTTGCTCACAGCTTCATAATGAGCTTGCACAAGGGGACTGCTAACCTTTACAGAGGAGAGAACTGAGGCTCAGGGATACAAAGTGACAAACTGGGGCAGGGACTTGAACCCAGGACTGTGTGGGAGGGAAAAGTCGTTCAGTCGTGTCTTCGTGTCTGACTCTTTGCAACCCCATGGACTGTACAGTCCATCAGGCCAGAATACTGGAGTGGGTGGCCTTTCCCTTCTCCAGGGGATCTTCCCCTCCCAGGGATCGAACCCAGGTCTCCTGCATTGCAGGCAGATTCTTTACCAACTGAGCCACAAGGGAAGCCCAAGAATACTGGAGTGGGTAGCCTATCCTTTCTCCAGGGGATCTCCCCAACCCAGGAACTGAACTGTGTTGCAGAAGGATTTTTTACCAACTGAGCTGTCAGAGTGTGGGAGGGAAGATATATATTATTAGTAAGCAAGGACTCTGAGACTAGATAGGTCTGGGTCCCCAGAATGATTCTTCCACTAAACCCCAATATTGTCACAGGCAGTTTCAGCCCAACTGTATAACAAAAGCAAAAATGATAGCTCTCTCAGAGAACCGTTGCTAAGAATGACTGAAATAGGGCAGGAGATGTGCTTAGCATAGTTCACAGCACAGCTTGAGTGATGTGTGAACTTGAGTCTTTGAGACTGCAGTGACGAGCAGGCGCAATGCATCACCTGACTCCAGCCAGAAGCACAAGAACTGCTCTGAGCAAAGTGGCAAGAGGTGCGCTTTCAATCCAAAGAGGCTGCTGCAGCTCTGCTTAGAAACACTGTGGCCTTCACATCCCCTGGACTCTTCCCTGCTCCATCAGGAGCAGCAGATAGGAGAGTCCCCAGAGGCAATCCTGGCATCTGCCTTGAGACAGGTCCAAGCTGTGGGTCTCATTGCTGGCATGCCAGCCTCTGATGGGATCCTGGGGGCAGGCCTGGGGCTGGGGCTTAGCCCGCACAAGTGCCTGGTGCCTGGGCCAGGGAAGCTTGGCCAGTAGACAGTATGTTCTCCTCTGCACAGGTGAGGAGTCAGTCCCCACAGCCTGCAGATTATTCCAAGGACCAGGCCTGGTCTTTGGAAGCCCTTCCCCAGGAGTCTGTGGGTGGCAGGACTCTGACAAGGTCCTCTGTATCATACACCAAGCAGGGGCAGCAGCAAGCTTCTATCTGGTTTGTGGCCACCTTCAAACCTTCAGCGAGGCAGCCAGACTGGGAAGGGGGCCAAGCAATGGTTTAGAATGAACAGACCTAGCTCCCCATGGGGACAGTCCCTCAGGTCTCTGGGTCTCAGTAGCCTCATTTATAAATTGGGGGCAAAATTTTAGTGAAAGGCTGCATGATTCAGAAGATGTAAAAGGGTCACTGGAGGCCACACCAGCCCGCAGATTTGGGTTACCTGGTACTCACAGAACATCTTAACATTTTAAACATCAGAAGACGCTTGTCTAAAATCTGAATTTCCAGCTTCTCTTTAAAGGTAGAAGAGGGCTATGATCTGTCTCGCATGAACTGCAGCCCCACAAAGCCACAGGTAGCTAAAGCTGGCCAGCTGTTCCTTTAGTCAGCAGCCTCGCTCCCTTCCCTGCTCAGTCACAGGCCCAGCTTCTTGCTCCTCTGATAGCCAGCTATGTCTGGACCTGCCAACCTGATGGCATAGGCTGCCAGGTGATGTTCCAAGAGTTGGGCCAGATGGAGACTTTTTCAGGCTGGATTCTGATCTGCAGCCCCAGCTCCCTCATCTGTGTGTCCCCAAGCAGGTGCTGTCCCCAGTCTGGCATGAAGGAAGTTACTTTCCCTGCCAGCCAGCTGTGGACATGAGCAGGATGACTAGGGGTGAGGTAAGGGGTGACCGTGGAGGACCAGAGTGGGGGCAACATGGCCAAGTACTCTCTTTCTTCCTTCACACCCAGGCAGGGAACCTGAAGCCCCAGCTGGGCCCGACTCCAGGCAATGCAGGAGATGCTGGCTTCCTGCCACCTGGCTGGGAAAGAGCAGCTGGAAATCACAGACATGGGGAGATGAGTCCCACAGGCTGTGGGAAATCTGCAAGTTTAAAGGCTCTGGGTGGGGCAGGTCAGAGGTCTCACAGAGTGGGGACCCTGTGGGAGGCAGGACTTTCTAACAACCAGGACCACCAGGCCTCAAGGGCCTGTCTGGGAGGAGGGATCCCCATCCCAGGAAGGATGAGGGTGGGTAGCACTTATCAACCCCACATCTTGCTCTTGGTGCTGAGGGGGCAGGAAACCAGGCCTTCTCAACCCACTGAGTCTGTGTGGCTCCTGGCGTCCCTCTGGGGGGCAGCAGGTAGGCAACCAGAGGCCGACGGCTTCTTCCTCCTTCTAGCAGGCTTCTCTAATTGCTGCTCTCGAGTCCTTTCCCTTCGTGTTTTTGTTTTTGTTTTGCAATCTCCTTCAAGACACCATTGAAAAGTTTCTTCCTTCCTAAAGCTTCCTTTGACCTTTGGGAAAAACTCCCTCTTCCTGCTGTCCCCAGGGCCTTGGACACCACCAGGTTGCCCCACAGCTGCCCGCTCTATATTGTGATGGGATAGGCACAAAGCTGAGTCCCCACTAGGCCCTGAAGCTACTGACAAGGGCCACCTCCTGTGTCCCCGGTACTCAGGCCAAGAGCTGGCACAGGGTGCTGCTATTTCTATGGTTCATGGGGCAGGGTCACTGTGTCCTCTCAGAGCAGCCCACATGCCTATAGTCCTTGCGAAAGCTGCAGGCCCTCTCCTGGAAGTGTGCAGCCTCATGGTTTCAAGGCCTATGTGTGGCGGGCCCAGGGGACAGGCGGGGTCTGCATGACCTCAGAGGGGTGTGTGCGGGACAAGCATGAAGTCATGCTTGTTTACAAGGCTCTGACACAGCACTCGTCATTTCCTCCGCGCTGAGCCACACAGTGCTTTTCCAGCTCAGCCCGCCTTTGACTTATTCTCTGGCATCACACGTTGTCACACTTGCAGCCCACTTCAGCAGCGATGATGCGATGTTTGTCTGCACTTTGGCTTCATGATGAGAGACCCTCCCAGCAGCTGTCTTCTTGGGTCTGGCATGGCAAAGTCTGCGAGGTGCCCCAGCTGCAGCTCAACGTGTCTGTGGGGAGCATGACCCAGGCAGAGCTGGCAGCCCAGCCAGGATGTCCCAGAAGGGAATGATCACAGGGACAGAGAAAGGGGGATGCCTTCTTGACCATGAATCTCCCAGTGAAGGGCCTGCAGCATCAAGAGTCAAAAATGAGGAATGCCAAGGGGTAGCCAGAAGGGCCTCAAAGAGAGAGAGGCAGGGAGGGCTAAGAGACCACGTGCATGAGGTGGGGGCAAGGGCTGGCAGGATCACTAGAGAGCAGATGAAGCAAGCTGGTCTGGAGCTTCAGTCCCTAAGTGCTAACCCTGAGGCGAAATGCCCTAAGGGGCTGGACAATGGAGAGAGACTTCACAGCCTAAAGTGTGCCTGTCCTACCCAAAGGCATTGACTTTCAAAAAGCTTAAAACATGCTTTACTAGTCAAAACAGAAATGTGCATAAATATACAGGTACACACACACACACGCGCGCATGCACACACACGTGCGCGTGGACACACACACACACACTAACGTGCACACCTACGCACTCTCTGCCCCATTTGGCCCACGACCACTTTGAGGTCCCTGGGAAGAAGTCTATCAGATCCTTACAGTTTGAGGGCAAGTTATTTTGTCTTCAAGGAAGGGTCACAGATCTGATCATGCTGAAAAATGAGGGATTTACTGTAAAGATAGCATGGAGATCTAGCTATTTATCTTACTGAAATACAGTTTGTTGTTGTTGTTCAGTTGCTAAGTCATGTCCGACTCTTTGACCCCGTGGACCAACACGCCAGGCTTCCCTAACCTTCACTATTTCCTAGAGTTTGCTCAAAATCATGTCATTAAGTCAGTGATGCCATCCAACCATCTCATCCTCTGTCATCCCCTTCTCCTGCCTTCAATCCTTCCCAGCATTAGGGTCTTTTCCACTGAGAAGGCTCTTCCCATGAGGTGACCAAAGTATTGGAGCTTCAGCTTCAGCATCAGTCCTTCCAATGAATATTCAGGGTTGAGTGATTTGATATCCTTATAGTCCAAGGGACTACAATCGATGAAAGCATCAATTCTTTGGCCCTCAGTCTTCTTTATGGTCCAACTCTCACATCTGTTGGAGAAGGTGATGGCACCCCACTCCAGTACTCTTGCCTGGAAGATCCAATGGACAGAGGAGCCTGGTAGGCTGTGGTCCATGGGGTCACGAAGAGTTGGACATGACTGAGCGACTTCTCTTTCACTTTTCACTTTCATGCATTGGAGAAGGAAATGGCAAACCAATCCAGTGTTCTTGCCTGGAGAATCCCAGGGACAGGGGAGCCTGGTGGGCTGCAGTCCATGGGGTTGTGAAGAGTCAGACACGACTGAGCGACTTCCCTTTCCCTTCCCTCACATCTGTACATAACTATTGGAAAACCATAGCTTTGACTATCCAGACCTTTCTTGGCCAAGTGATGTCTTTGCTTTTTAATATGCTGTCTAGGTTAGTCAAAGTTTTCCTTCTAAGGAGAAAGCATCTTCTAATTTGGCTTCAGTCACCTACCACAGTGATTTTGGAGCCCAAGAAAATAAATTCTGTCACTGTTTCCACTTTTTCCCCTTCTAATTGCCATGAAGTGATGGGACCAGATCCAAGATCTTAGTTTTTTGAATATTGAGTTTTAAGCCTGCTTTTCCACCCTCTTCTTTCACCCTCATCAAGAAGCTCTCCTCTTCACTTTTTGCCCATTAGAGCAGTATCATCTGCATGTCTGAGGTTATTGATCTTTCTCTTGATAATGTTGATTCCAGCTTGTGATTCATCAAGTCTAGCATTTCGCATTATGTACTCTGAATACAAGTTAAATAAACAGGGTGACAAATAAAGCCTTGTACTCCTTTCCCAATTTTGAACCAGTTCCATGTCCTATTCTAACTGTTGTTTCTTGACCCACAGGTTACAGGTTTACAGGTTTCTCCCGAGAGGGTGGCCTCTTATTCCCATCTCTTCAAGAATTTTCCACAGTTTGTAGTGATCCACACAGTCAAAGGCTATAGCATAGTGAAACACACGTAGATGTTTTTCTGGAATTCTCTTGCTTATTCTATGATCCAACAAATGTTGGCAATCTGACTTCTGGTTCCTCTGCCTTTTCTAAACACAGCTTGTACATCTGGGAGTTCTCAGTTCACATACTGCTAAAGCTTAGCTTGAAGGATTTTGAGCATAATCTTGCTAGCACATGAAAGAAATACAGCTGTGCAGTAGTTTGAACATTCTTTGGCATTTCCCTTGTTTGGGACTGGAATGAAAAGTGAGCTTTTCCATTCCTGTGGCCAGTGCTGAGCTTTCCAAATTTGCTGGCATATTGAACGCAACACTTTAACACCATCATCTTTTAGGGTTTTAAATAGTTCAGCTTTATGAAAATACAATTTACATACAGTAAATGCACAAATCTTAAGTACAAAAGTGGTGAGTTTTTGTCTATGTCTACTTTGCCAACAAAGGTCCGTCTAGTCAAGGCTGTGGTTTTTCCAGTGGTCATGTATGGATGTGAGAGTTGGACTGTGAAGAAACCTGAGCGCTGAAAAATTGATGCTTTTGAGCTGTGGTGTTGGAGAAGACTCTTGAGAGTCCCTTGGGCTGTAAGGAGATCCAACCAGTCCATTCTAAAGGAGATCACCCCTGGGTGTTCTTTGGAAGGAATGATTCTAAAGCTGAATCTCCAGTACTTTGGCCACCTCATGCAAAGAACTGACTCATTGGAAAAGACTCTGATGCTGGGAGGGATTGGGGGCAGGAGGAGAAGGGGACAACAGTAGATGAGATGACTGAATGGCATCATTGACTCGATGGACATGAGTTTGAGTGAACTCCAGGAGCTGGTGATGGACAGGGAGGCCTAGCATGCTGCAGTTCATGGGGTTGCAAAGAGCCAGACATGACTGAGTGACTGAACTGAACTGAACTGATGGACAGAGGAGGCTGGTGGGCTGCTGTCTATGGGGTCACACAGAGTCAGGCATGACTGAAGCGACTTAGCATGCATACCCATGTAACCTCCACCTAGATCAATATAAAAACGTTTCCATCACCCCAGAAGGCTCCCTCGTGCCCATCCCTAGTCAATCCATACCTGTCCCACTCCCAGAAGCAACCACTGTTTGCATTCTATAATCATACATTAGTTTAAACTGATTTTATACAAATCAGTTTGTATAAATTGAATCATACTGCATAAACATTTTTGTACAGGTTTGTGTGAAGTTGTGGTTTTGTTTTTCTTGGGTAAATGCCTAGAATAAGATTGCTATGTCATAAATTGTCAGTATGTTTAAGGTCATCAGAAACTGATACGCAGTTTTCCAAAGCAATTGGACCATTTATACTCTTACCAGCAATGAGACTTGTTTCATCTCTTCATCAGCATTTGGTACTGTCAGTTTTGTAAATTTCGACAGGCAAAGGGGTGGGTAGTGGTATTTTGTTGAATTTGTACTTTCCCGCTGAATAATGAAACTAAGCACATTTTCATATGTCTATTGATCATGTTGGATATTTGGATATCTTTTGTAAAGTACCTATGCAAAATTTTCATTTTTTATTCAGTTTCATCATTTTCTTTTTTAATTAGTAGGGGCTCTTTATAAATTCTAGGTATTCTATATATTCTAATCCTTTGTAAGATATATGTACTATGAATATTTTCTCCCAGTTCATGTCTTGCCTTTTCTCTTCCTTAATGGTATTTGTGGTGAACAGAAGTTTTCTATTTCCTTGAAGTCAAATTTATCTTTTTTTGTTTTATGATTAAGGCTGTTTACATACAGTTTAAGAAATATTGTCTACCCTAAGATCATGAAAATATTTTCCTGTTTTCTTCTAGCTGCTTTATTATTTTATCTTTCACATTTAGGTCTATGTTTTATTTCAAAGTAATTTTTTTTGTATGATGTAAGGTAAGGGATCAAGGTTCACTGTTGTATATAAATTTCCAGTTGAGTTAGCACCATTTATTTAAAAGGTCTTCCCTTCCACATTACAATGAAGCCTGTGTTGAAAACATATGTGTGAATCTATTTCTGGGCTCTGTATTCTTTCCATTGGTCTGTCTGTTCTTATACCAACACAACAATATCTTGATTACCATAGCCTTGTAGTAATCTTGATATCACACAGTGTAAATCCTCCAGCTTTGTCTCTGTTCAAGTTTGTCTTAGCTCTTTGTATTTCCCTTAAAATAAAATTTATATTTTATTTTTATGAAGTAATGTTTTCTTTCATCTTTTCCTGATATAAAAAGTAATGCATGTTTATTGATCTGTAGAAATTTTAGAATCAGCTTATTAAGTTTGCTGAAATTTTCACATTGAACTTATAAATCAACTTAAAAAGAATTGATCTTTTAACAAGAATGACTCTTACAATCCATGAACATGGTACACCTCGCTATTATTTAGAATTTCACTAGTCTTCTTCAGTGCATGTGTGCTAAGTCACGTCAGCTGTGTCCGACTCTTTGTGACCCTATAGGCTGTAGCCCACCAGGCTCCTCTGTCCATGGGGATTCTCCAGGCGAGAGTGCTGGCGTGGGTTGCTGTGCCTTCCTCCTGGAGATCTTCCTGACCCAGGGACTGGTCCCTCATCTCTAACGTCTCCCACGTTGGCAGGCAGGTTCTTTACCACTAGAGCTGCCTGGAAAGCCCAATTTCCTTCAGTAGTGTTTTGTATTTTTAAGTGTATAAATCTTGTACATTTATCATTAAAAATTTTAATATTATTTACTGAGTATTTTTTGTACCACTTTGGTCTCTTTCTAATGGCAACTCTATTCTTCTCTTTCTCTCAACCATCATGTACATACTCTCAATCTAAAATTTGAAAGGAGCCATCTGATTGAACTATTCATCACTACAGTCTCTCTAAGGAGAGGACTGCCCTTGAGTCTGATAACTAACCTGAGCTGGAGTCTTCAAGTACAATTTTTTTTTTTTTTTTTTCACAGAAAAGAGAAACTGTGTGTGGCAGTCACTGTGACTGACACGCCTGCAACAATTCTATAGTGCATTGAATGGTGTACCCTCACCCAAAAGTGTATCCACCTAGAACCTCAGAATGTGACCTTGTTGTTCTTGTTCAATTGCTAAGCTGTGTCCGACTCTTTCAGACCCCATGGACTGGAGCACACCAAGCTTCCCTGTCCCTCACCATCTCCTGGAGTTCACCCAACTTCATGTCCACTGAACTGGTAATGCCATTGAACCATCTCACCCTCTGCTGCCCTCTTCTCCTTTTGCTTTCAATTTTCCCCAGCATCGAGGTCTTTTTCAATGAGTCAGCTCCTGGCATCAGGTGGCCAAAGTATTGACGCTTCAGCATTAGTCCTTCCAATGAGTATTCAGGGTTGATTTCCTTAGGATTAACTGGTGTGATCTCCTTGCTGTCCAAGGGACTCTCAAGAGTCTTTTCCAGCACCACAATTCAAAAACATCAATTCAACATTCAGCCTTATTTATGGTCCATCTCTCACATCCATACATGACTGCTGGAAAAACGATAGCTTTGACTATATGGACTTTTGTCAGCAGAGTGATGTATTTGCTTTTTAATATGCTGTCTAGGTTTATCATAGCCTTCCTTCCAAGAAGCAAGAATCTTCTAATTTCATGGCTCGAGTCACCATCTGCAGTGATTTTGGAGCCCAAGAAGAGAAAATCTGTCACTGTTTCTACTTTTTCCCCTTCTATTTAACATAAAGTGATGGGACCAGGTGCCACAATCTTAGTTTTTTCAATGTTGCATTTTAAGCCAGATATTTCACTCTCTTTCTTCACCCTCATCAAGAGGGTCTTTAGTTCCTCTTCACTTTCTGCCGTTAGAGTGGTATCATCTGCATATCTGAGGTTGTTAACATTTCTCCTGATAATATTGATTCCAGCTTATGCTCCATCCAGCCTGGCATTTTGCGTTATGTACTCTGCATATAAGTTAAATGAGCAGAGTGACAATAAACCAGTCAGTTTTTCCATCTCTGGTTCTAACTGTTGCTTCCTGACCTGCATACAGATTTCACAGGAGACAGATAACGTGGTCTGATACTCCCATCTCTTTAAGAATTTTCTACAGTTTGTTGTGATCCACACAGTCAAAGGCTTTCAGTGAAATGGAAATAGTTGTTTTTCTTGAATTCCCTTGCTTTCTCTATGATCCAACAAATATCAGCAATTTGACTCTGATTCCTCAGCCTTTTCTAAACTCAGCTTGGACATCTGGAAGTTCTCGATTGAAGTACTGATGATGCCTATCTTGAACGATTCTGAGCATATCCTTACTAGCATGGGAAGTAAGCACAATTGTCTGGTAGTTTGAACATTCTTGAAATGTTTGAGACCCCATGGACTTAGTTTGAAATCTGAATGCAGGTCAAGAAGCAACAGTTAGAACCAGACATGGAACAACAGACTGGTTCCAAATTGGGAAAAGAGTACATCAAGGCTGTATAATGTCACCCTGCTTATTTAACTTAATGCAGAGTACATCATGCAAAATGTTGGGCTGGATGAAGTACAAACTGGAATCAAGATTGCAGGGAGAAGTATCAATAACCTTAGATATGCAGATGACACCACCGTTATGGCCCAAAGCAAAGAGGAACTAAAGAGCCTCTTATTGAAGGTGAAAGAAGAGAGTGAAAAAGCTGTCTTAAAACTCAACATTCAGAAAACTAAGATCAAGGTATCTGGTCCCATCACTTCATGGCAAATAGATGGGGAAACAGTGGAAACAGTGACAGACTTTATTTTCTTGGGCTCCAAAATCACTGTAGATGGTGACTGCAGCCATGAAATGAAAAGAGGCTTGCTCCTTGGAAGAAAAGCTATGACAAATCTAGACAGCATATTAAAAAGCAGAGACATTACTTTGCCAACAAAGGTCCATATAATTAAAGCTATAGTTTTTCCAATAGTCGTGTATGGATGTGAGAGTTGGACCATAAAGAAAGCTGAGTGCCAAATAACTGATGCTTTTGAACTGTGTGTTGGATAAGATGCTTGAGAGTCCCTTGGACTGCAAGAAGATCAAACCAGTCAGTCCTAAAGAAAATCAATCCTGAATATTCATTGGAAGGACTGATGCTGAAGCTGAAGCTCTAGTACTTTGACCAGCTGATGAGAAGAACTGACTCACTAGAAAAGACCCTGATGCTGGGAAAAGTTGAAGGCAGGAGAAGGGGATGACAGAGGATGAGATGGTTGGATGGCATCCCAGAGTCAATGAATATGAGTTTTAGAAAGCTCTAGGGGTTCATGATGGACCAGGAAGGTGGGTGTGCTGCAGTCCATGTGGTCACAAAGAGTTGGACACGACTGAATGACTGAACTGAACTGAATCATGAAAACAAAGTAAAAGCAAAATTAAAGTATTAAATTCTAGCTATATACCATTGCCTTTGGAAGGCTATACAGTGTAGTGGTTAGAGCACAGATTCAGAAGCCAGCCTTGTGGTGCAGGAAGCCACCACTTTCTGCACCCAGATGAGAAGTTGCATTTTCCAGCTTCACTTACAGATGGAGGTAAGTATGGAGTTGTAATTGGGCCTTGTGAGAAAGGTTGACTTTTTATAATTCTGTTCCTTATCTTTCTTCCCCATTTTTTTCAATTTAGACTCTTGTTACGATAGCTGAAGCTTTAGCAGCCATCTTTTGAGCATGAGGATGCTTGCCACAGGCTGAGAATGGTGGAACAGGAAAGTGGGAGAAATCTGGGCCCTGGTGATATCATGGAGCCATCACACTAACTGTAGCCTGCTTAGGCCCAGGCTGCATGTACACGGACAGAAATGCACTTGTCTTGTTTAAGCCACTGTCATTTCCTGAATATAATTTCCAGCTGAAAGAAATGACAAAGGAGTCAGCTCACCCCACTGCAAGAGCCTTGCATACAATAAGCCTCTCCTAGCCTCTCCTGCCTGCTGCAGGCCAATCCTGAGGAAAGCAGGAGAGGGGGCCCCAGGGCAGTCACAGGCCTATGCTTTCCAGCCATGCAGCCTACATGGGAACGTATGAGGCATCAGCCATGTTGTTCTGGGAGCCCCTAGGCTGTCCAAGACACCTAGCTGTCTTTAGCAGGTTGACTAAACGCCAGAAACCTAAGCTTCTTAGGATATAAACACTACAGATATCTTCAAATCCATCAGGACTCAGTTTTCCTGTGCTCTCCTCCCTGCTGGCTAGCAGCTCAGCCAAAACCAGTGCCTCACACTCTGAAGTGGGAAACTTTATACCCTAAAACCTAACCTCATTTCATGGAGGACTCACAACTGGAGGCCCTTTTCTGAGGCCCCAGGACATCATGCATCACCATTTGCAGCCAGAGCTGCTGGGCACATGTTAGAACAGGGACTCCCTTATGAGAGCTCTTCAAGTTCCCTGTATCTTGTGTTCAGTTTTCAGAACCACTGGGCAGACCCTTTCCCCCAAAAGCCTGTGGGTCTAGGGGTTTCTATGGCCTTTTCCAGCCCCATACATCCCATAATACTGTTGACCGGGAGTTTGTCCAAGTCCACATGCTCACAAACACTGCTGCCTTTCTGTGGATACCAAGCAGGTCCTTTGCCCAGTGCTCCCAGCAGCAATGGCCCTGTTTTCCACTCCTCAGGAAGAGCTTCTGCTTCATCTAGCTTCTTGCACATGCTATTTCCCACCTTGGCCCATATTTTTCTCCTGGTTTGAGAGGGCAAGATCCTCTACATTAGGGATGCAAGTGGTATCAAATTGACTTAAACATCAAAGGAGTATATTGGATCATGTATCTGTAAAGTCCAAGGATGGATTTCAGGTGAGACTTGCTCCAGCTGTTCAGATATTATCACCCAGAATCTAACTCTGTTCTATCTGCTCTTCCTTCCATGGCAACGGCGTCTTCCTGATGACCTCAGTTCCTCTAGGTTCTTCTCTCATGTTAACAAACAGCTGTGACAGTTCTGAACTCATATCCTTTCCCCACACAGAGCTGGAGCCTGGGGCATGGCAGGGTCCCAAGTCCCAGGCCCAGAAGGAAAAGGAGAGGTTTACAGAAGGATAGGCAGATTGGAGGGATGTGGACGTTTTTGCAAAGAGGAAAGGGGCCTGAACCAGTCTCCACAGGAGCTGGTGGTAGGGACAGCAATGATGAGGGTTACACAGGTTACCGTGGCTGCAGCTCTCTGAAGTGGGCACAGCCACCTCCCCTCACAGAGGAGGATGCAAGGCTCAGGGAGATTAAGGAACATCCCCAGGTAGACGTGGGTCGGAGTGGAGCAGGCTCTATTGGCTTTCCTAAGACTCTCCTCTGGCACCTGGATACTGAGGCCTTGGAGTAGGTGGCCACCGTGAAGATGGAGTAGAAAGGTGCCTGCAGGAGTGGAACCCAAGGGGCCAAGCTGAGAAAGGACCTGGGGAGGAGTCCTGAGGTCTGGCCTGCAGTGGCTTGAAGTAGGTGCACATCTCAGACCCTCTTATTGCCCTGAGAAACAGCACTGCTTGGACTCTCTTGCTGCGCAAGAAATCCAAAGGTTCTGGTTGCTAAACTGAGTTCATGTTTAAAGAAATACACAGAGATGGAGCAGGAGGAAGACTCTGGCTTGGCTGGAGGGCTAGCCTGAAGCACGTGACTTTTATGCAAGGCTTACTGAATTGTCACCACCATCTGGGGTACTATTAACCCACTGTACACATGAGGGGCTGTAACACGGAAATGAGGTCACCTGTTCAAGGTCACAAGCCAGAGGCTCCTGCTGCCAAGTCTCTTGGCCTCAGGCTTGCCAGTTCCAGGAAAGATGGGGAGGAAGCAGTGGTACAAGTGTGATCCTTCAGAGCCTTCTTCAAGAACTCAGGAGGGTAGGGAGAGGCCAGGCTGCCAAGCTACAGAGTAGATGTTTTACCCCAGCATAGAAAGCCCTGTGCCTGCCTACTCCCCTGTTCCCCAGGATGCTGGCCTATTTTTCCAGTACATTCTTGGCAGCATCTTACTCCTGTCCCCCTTGAGACACAGACCTTTCCCAGTGCCTTCTTATTCAGACCACAGTTGAAAGGACCAGGTGTGCAAATTTAACTGAACAGAGTTTCTTTTCTTTCTCACAGGAAGAGTGAAGGCCAGACCTCGGGCTCCTACCAGGAGGAAGGGTTTGGCCCAGCCATCAGCTTAACTGGAAAAAAAGAGCACAGCATTCTCAGACAGGGGACCTTCTCTATTTCAGGGACTCAGAGTTCCAAATTTCAAAGCAGTCTCTGTGTTCATCTCTGAATTTTGGCAAGGACTGACGTGGAGTCTCCAGGACAGGAGGCCTCACACGTGTTACCAAAGTGGCTCCAGGGTTCTCTGAGCTGCTTCCCTGGCTCACAGCTACCACCCCAAGGACGCAGACACAGGAAGCAGAAAAGTGCACTGAAGTTCTCTCTGAAAAGACTTTTTAGAGTACTTGATGAGTTTATTCTTGTTATTTGTCTTGCTTTAATTTATTGTCATGAATAACACTTTCCTCAAAAATAAACTAAAACAAAGTTACTTTAAAAGGTAAGTTCCCCGACTGGGTTGTTTAGAGTTTTGCCTAAAACGAAGCACAGGGCAACCATTAAGAAGTATCTTAATGTGTAAGAAAGAGACAAAAATCTTTTCCTTCTTTCTACATTAAAAAAAATAAAAGACATGAGTTTTGTGAAAAAGGTAGACAGAGAGCCTGTTGCAGATCAGCACAGAGGCAGGAGCAGTTAGACGGGGCAGGTGACCAGACTCTGCAGGTCCTGGGTCTCTGTCCCCCATTCATGCAGCTTGGAAGGGCCGAAGGGCCCCTCAGTATCACTTCACCCTCCATCCGATCCCCAATGCAAACAGTTGCTACACATCAGGCACTGTTCTAGAATCTAAGGCTACAGCAATGGACAAAACAGACTGGTATACCCAGAGTCCGAGTCCCCAAAACTGAGAGAATAAGACGTCCACAGCAATGCAAAACCATAAAGGGGTTTTATTGCTAGCCCAAGCTAGGACTCACGTCTCATACAGCGCAGTGGAATCCGACAAGGGCCCCGAGCTCTGACTCACTACTGCTTATATACCGGCAGTCCCGCGGGTTAGTTGGCATTACATGATTGGTTAACTGGTGCACACGCACGCGCGTGAATTTCAAATCTCGCATCTCATCTTGATTGGCTCAGGTCGGACACTGAGGGGGACCTCCCTGATTGGCTAGGACTATCCGGAAGTCCCAGAAAGAGGAGGACCTCCCTGATTGGTCGAGCTATCAGGAAGTCCCGGAAACACGACTCAGGTATTTTGGGCCCATTATCTCTTGCTGAACCTGTCGCTGCTCCCGTGAGGCCCTAACAAGACAAAAGTCCCTCCCCTTGTGAAGGCCATTCTCATGAGGGAGACAGACAAGTGACACACACCCAGTGGGTGGCCTGCTGACAAAAGTCCTATTCTGAAGACAAGCAGAGCCAAGAGGAAGGGAGAGGCTGGGCCCTGGGGTGTGTGAGGGGCTGGTGGTGGGGATGGCACTATTTATTAAGTACCATGTTCAGGGAAAAGCTTCTCTGGGAGAGCGGCAGGAGAGCAAAGACCTGAGGAGGCGAGAGAGGCTCCCGCAGGATTCTGGGTAAGAAGAGTACCAAGCAAAGGGGTCAGTGTATGAGGAAACAAGCTCATGAGTTCCAGAAGCAAAGGGGGCTGCCATTCTGTGTGACTGGATGAAGTGACGGCCGAGAGTGGCAGGAAGTGGGGGGGAGCTGCAACAGTGAAGAGGAGGGACCCACGGGTAGGGGGTTCCCCCAAAAAGCATATGTTCCAGAATCTGTGAATGTGACCTTCTTTGGAAAATGAGTCTTTGCAGACATAACTACTTAAGGACCTCAAGATGAGATCATCCTGGATTGCCCAAGTGGACCCTGAATGCAGTGATAAGCATCCATAAGAGAAACAGGAGAGATGCAGACACAGAAGAAAATGTGAAGGTGGACGCCAAGGTGAGGATAACGCAGACTCGAGCCAAAGAGTGTTTGGGGCCACCAGAAGCTGGGCGAGGAGAGGGAGGATCCTCCCCTGGAGCCTTCAGAGAAACAGAGGCCCTGCTGACTTCTTCATTTCAGCCCACTGAAGCTGATTTTGGACTACTGGCCTCCAGAATTGTGTGCCGTGTGACTGTGGGTTGTTTTGTAGTCACTGATTCTGTTATGGCAGCCACAGAAATGGGCCAGGATGAAGGTGGGGAGACCAATGTGGGGGTTACTCCAAGACACAATCACCCAGGGGACTCCCAAGTCCAGCAGGTCTGCCCATATCCAGGGTCTGCCATGTCTACCCAGTGCCTCGTGATTTTTTATTAAAAAAAAAAAAAGTGTCTCTTTGTTTACATTTAAATAAACATCTCAAAATGCAATATTAGATCAGTAAGTTAAATAAAAAACTAGATTCATTTTCCATAAATAGAAGGTAGTCATGAAAATAAAAATTCAAGGAAAGCCAAATTGTTACCACATTCTAATGACATACCCCAATACCTCCTGAGCACTCTGAGTCTGTAGGCACCTCTCTGTGTCTGAAAACATAAAATAGGTCTAGTGCCAGAGAAGCAGCAAAGGGCTTTCGCCTCAGAGAGAGCTGCTCCAGCAGTGCCCTCCTTGTGGTCTGCACGGCACACCCACACATGGGCCACCGCGGCCTACACCCCTCAAGTCCCTAAACCACCAGCAGCAGCAGCCTGGGTGGTGTTGGTCTCCGTGTCAAATCCAGTGTGTGGGCAGAAGGGTTTCAATGATGGGGACTTGCACCGTAAAGAGGTTGCAACAACGTTCATTCCCTGGAAAAGAGCGGTTAAACTGACGTGAGCTTCTCCCCTGGACAGTGAACAGTCTGGGGATGAGCCCAGTTTTGTTGGTATTTTTAAATGTTGAGGTATCAAATGAAGTGCATCAATATTTAGTTACAGATTTATTTTGCTCCCCAGGAGACACAAGAGACATGAGTTCTATCCCTGGGTTGAGAAGATCCCCAGGAGAAGGAAATGGCAACCCACTCCAGTATTCTTGCCTAAAAAATTTCACAGACAGAGGAGCCTGGAGGGCTACAGTCCATGGGGTCGCAAAGAGTCAGACACGACTGAGCAATGAAAAGCAGAGCCTCTGCTTCGAGCTCCAAGAGCCTGAGCACTGAGTAAGTCATAAACCCACATGCCTTCCCCAGCAGGGAGTGAGGGTCAAGCTGTTTCTTCCCCAGAGCTGTCTGTGTTCCTTTGTTAGAGGTTATAGTTCTTGGCTGGCAGCGATTCCACATAGCCAACCTTCCCCTTCTGAGTTTCTGATACTGTGTACTGCTTCTGTCCCTGCAGGCAGAGGGTGGTGGCAGAACTTCACCATTACAAAGCCTTGGGGCTCTGCACTGTCCCTCAAGGTTTTCCTACATCCTCCCATACCTTGATGGAGTCTTTTGTTAAATTCTCCTTAACTTGCCCTATTGGAATGTGCCCCAGGAAAAACATCCTCAGAATGATCCCTGGGACTCAGTTGTTTGCATATTCGAGGAACACAAACCACACCTCCTTACCAAGGAAAAGGGGGATGTGGGATATCTGGCATGCAGTAGCATCATGAGTCCCCAGAGGATGGCTGGCGGTGGCATGAGACAAGTGCAGGTAGATGGCAAGGTGTCAAGCGACCGTGATACTCATGGTCCAGGAAACGGTAACAACCCTAGAGCGTCATTTGTCAAATGTGGCTTCTGTCCATGGACTGGTGCCATCCTTCAGAAATCAAATAAATTTAGAAGCTGAGTGAGTTTGAAAATCTTTATGGCATTTTGATCTAGCTGCAGCACTCAAGTGCATCTGAGAGCACAACCAATGTACTCATTGCACACAGCACAGAACTGTTGGGGTGTTGTCAAAGACTCATGGTGAGTCACACGTGGTGCAGGAGCAGCCCCAGTGAGGGCTGCAGGACTGTGTTACCATATGTGTTACCACGTGTGGGGTTTCAGAGTTAGTCTTTTCCATAACATGAAAGTATTTAAATGATGGAATTCATCTTTTCCTTTGAAAGATAATTTAAGTTTAATTATAACTTACAAAATTAATTGAAGAACGTAGGGAAAATCACTAGACCATTCAGGTATGACCCAAATCAAATCCCTTATGATTATACAGGGGAAGTGAGAAATAGATTTAAGGGCCTAGATCTGATAGAGTGCCTGATGAACTATGGACAAAGGTTTGTGACATTGTATAGGAGACAGGGATCAAGACCATTCTCAAGAAAAAGAAATGCAAAAAAGCAAAATGGTTGTCTGAGGAGGCCTTACAAATAGCTGTGAAAAGAAGAGAAGCAAAAAGCCGAGGAGAAAAGGAAAGATATGCTCATTTGAATGCAGAGTTTCAAAGAATAGCAAGCAGAGATAAGAAAGCCTTCCTCAGTGATCAGTGCAAAGAAATAGAGGAAAACAACAAAATGAGAAAGACTAGAGATCTCTTCAAGAAAATTAGAGATACCAAGGGAACATTTCATGCAAAGATGGGTTCAATAAAGGTATGGACCTAACAGAAGCAGAAGATATTCAAAAGAGGTGGCAAGAATATGCAGAAGAACTGTACAAAAAAGATCTTCACGACCCAGAATACCACGATGGTGTGATCACTTATCTAGAGCAAGACATCCTGGAGTGTGAAGTCAAGTGGGCCTTAGGAAGCATCACTACGAACAAAGCTAGTGAAAGTGATGGAATTCTAGTTGACCTGTTTCAAATCTCAAAAGATGATGCTGTGAAAGTGCTGCACTCAATATGCCAGCAAATTTGGAAAACTCAGCAGTGGCCACAGACCTTGAAAAGGTCAGTTTTCATTGCAATTCCAAAGAAAGGCAATGCCAAAGAATGCTCAAACCACCGCACAATTGCACTCATCTCACACGCTAGTAAAGTAATGCTCAAAATTCTCCAAGCCAGGCTTCAGCAATACATGAGCCATGAACTTTCAGATGTTCAATCTGGATTTAGAAAAGGTAGAAGAACCAGAGGTCAAATTGCCAGCATCCACTGGATCATCAAAAAAGCAAGAGAGTTCCAGAAAAAACATCTATTTCTGCTTTATTAACTATGCCAAAGCCTTTGACTGTGTGGATCACAATAAACTGTGGAAAATTCTGGAAGAGATGGGAATACCAGACCACCTGATCTGCCTGTTAAGAAATCTATACACAGGTCAGGAAGCAGTAGTTAGAACTGGACATAGAACAACAGACTGGTTCCAAACAGGAAAAGGAGTATGTCAAGGCTGTATATTGTCACCCTGCTTATTTAACTTATATGCAGAGTACATCATGAGAAATGCTGGGCTGGATGAAGCACAAGCTGGAATCAAGATTGCCGGGAGAAATATCAATAACCTCAGATATGCAGATTATACCACCCTTACGGCAGAAAGTGAAGAAGAACTAAAGAACCTCTTGATGAAAGTGAAAGAGGAGAGTGAAAAAGTTGGCTTAAAGCTCAGCATTCAGAAAACTAAGATCATGGCATCTGGTCCCATCACTTCATGGCAAATAGTTGGGAAAATAGTGGCTGACTTTATTTTTGAGGGCTCTAAAATCACTCCAGATGGTGACTACAGCCATGAAATTAAAAGATGCTTGGCAACCCACTCGAGTACTCTTGCCTGGAAAATCTCATGGATGGAGCCTGGTAGGCTACAGTCCGTGGGGTTGCAAAGAGTCAGACACGACTGAGTGACTTCACTTCCTTCCTTCACTACTCCTTGGAAGGAAAGTTATAACCAACCTAGAGAGCATATTAAAAAGCAGAGACATTACTTTGCCAACAAAGGTCTGTCTAGTCAAGGCTGTGGTTTTTCCAGGAGTCATGTATGGATGTAAGAGTTGGACTGTGAAGAAGGCTGAGCGCCAAAGATTTGATGCTTTTGAACTGTGGTGTTGGAGAAGACTCTTGAGAGTCCCTTGGACTGCAAGGAGATCCAACCAGTCCATTCTGAAAGAGATCAGTCCTGAATGTTCATTGGAAGGACTGATGTTGAAGCTGAAGTTCCAATACTTTGGCCACCTGATACGAAGAGCTGGCTCATTTGAAAAGACCCCAAAAGATTGAGGGCAGGAGGAGAAGGGGACAACAGGAGATGAGATGGTTGGATGGCATCACCGACTCAATGGAGATGAGTTTGAGTAAACCCCGGGATTTGGTGATGGACAGGGAGGCCTGGCGTGCTGTGGATCGTGGAGTCGTGAAGAGTTGAACACGACTGAGCAACTGAACTGAACTGAACAGAATTGACTGTGATTGCTATTAATGGAGATTAATTTTTAAAACGTGACAGGACTTGCTCCATTTTAGAGGGAAGTTTAAAATGGATATCTTGAACTTGCTCACTTTAAAATCTCTGCGTTCATTTCTGTCAACACACCTCTGTGTAAGATGCTTTGCTTTCTCTCCTATTGAAATTATGATGGACTTCCCTGGTGGTCCAGTTAAGACTCTGCACTTCCACTGCAGAGAGCAGGGGTTCAATCCCTGATCAGGGGAACTAAGATCTTGTGTATGCTGTGTATCCTGAGACACGGCTCCCCAAAATGTTCTCAGTAAATAAAATTACTAAAGCAAAGAATAGAAAAAGCTTTAAAAATATATATTATTCCATGAATGTAGCACTGTGTCAATTGAATGTATTAAATAAATTAACAAGTGATTTGGGGCCTCTTACCAAGTTCCTAGAACAACTGTGCCTAGACAAGAGGAGAGGCCATGCTCTTGAAAGAAGACTCTAAAACCAGCATTATATTTTAAATTTTCCCTTATGCTTTTCCCAGTGGGACCCACTGTCGTTTTCCAGAGTAACCTTGCACCCTGGGAAAGTACCTAGATCTTTCCAGGAACTGAAAGCTGCCTGTGAAATGATGCTAATCCTTGGAAACCTGAAATGGCCCACTGATCAGAGTGGGGCTTATGGAGGTGAAGTGATAGGTGGAGTCCTTTAATTATTTTTTTATAAAAACATATTTATTGTTGGTTTGAAGACAATTACTATGTCATTACATTCAGTTAATGGATTTTTTAGTTGGCATATAATTGCTTTACAGTGCTGTATCAGTTTCTGGTGCCCAGCAATGTGACTCTGTTGTATGTACACAAATGTCCCCTCCCTCTGGAGCCTCCCTCCCAGCCCCCCATCCCACCCCTCTAGGTCATCACAGAGCACCTTCCCACTAGCTAGCTATTTTACACTTTGTAGTGTATATATATGGCACCCCACTCCAGTTCTCTTGCCTGGAAAATCCCATGGACGGAGGAGCCTGGTAGGCTGCAGTCCATGGGGTCGCTAAGAGTCAGACACGACTGAGCGACTTCACTTTCTCTTTTCACCTTCATGCATTGGAGAAGGAAATGGCAACCCACTCCACTATTGTTGCCTGGAGAATCCCAGGGATGGGGGAGCCTGGTGGGCTGCCCTCTATGGGGTCGTACAGAGTCGGACACGACTGAAGCAACTTAGCAGCAGCAGCAGCAGTGTGTATATATATCAATGCTATTCTCTCAATTCATCCCACCCTCTCTTTCTCCCAAACCCCATGTCCACAAGTCCATTCTGTACGTCTGTGTCTCTGTTCCTACCTTGCAAAAAGGTACATCAATTGGTAGGTGGAGACTTGACTAGATCCTTCTCATAGTGGGCCCAATCATTATTTCATAAGTCCCAGCATACATGGAGTGACAGTAACCTGCTTCATACCTAGATGAATCCTCACATTGATTCCCTGACTCGAGGCCCTTATGAAAAAAAAGTATGGAGCCTTGGCATACTCCCTTTATCCCACCAGAGTAAAGTGAAAGCAGCGCTGTATCCCTGGGGTGTGCAGGGATGGGCCCACCCTCAAAGACTTGAAAAATGCAGAGTGGAGACTCTGACAACATCTTCACTTAACTCGCCTGTGTATTCAGTGCAAATGCTGGGGATGGTGGTGAATGCGGGTCTACACGTGGTAACTTTTCCAGAGCAAATAAACTCAGTTCCTGGCACCTATTACCCAGCTAGTGAATTTCTTTTTCCTATTCCTGTCCGTAAAGAAAATCCAAGGCTCTTTGTCCTCACATACCTCGGGGCCGTGTCACTTGCTTCTTGAAATCTCACCAAACAAAACCGTGGTCGGTTGCACTGACCACATTGCACTATGCGGGGAGCAGCAAGCATCCTAGAAGCCTTAGTGAGGAAACATCCCTGCCAGAGGTAAACCATGAGAAACTTCAGGGACTTCCACAAAGGCAAAGTTTCTAAGGGTCTGATGATCTTGGAAACCCCTCTGAAGAGAGAGATAAGATGCTCTATTCTGCTCCACCCATCAGAAAAAAAAGAGGTAAAGATCTTCAGATTTTGGAGTCAACATATGCCACCTCTGAATACCCATTTCAACCATTTCCTGGATACACTGTGATTGTGAGTAAGGCCTGGAACAGGAAAGAGCCTTCCCTAGTATAAATGCCAGGTTCCTGGAGAAAGCCATGCCCTCTTCTGCCAACATGATTCTCTACTTGAAAATAACTTTCTGATTTACTGCTGAGCCCTAGTAGAGCATGTCCATTTGACCTTGGGATAGCAAGTGTTCTGCATGACCTGAGACACCCATCAGAAACTGACTGCTATCTGATATAACAAGTCACAAAATTATATGTGCAAAATAGTCTTCCATCTTAAAACAGAAATAGTAAGTGCAAGCAGGTCTAGAAGACACAGTGTGCTATAGACACAGTTGCTATAGGAGGCTGGGATCCCCACTGGACTCAGCCCAGTGCTATCCTGCTTCTTTCCCAACTCACTTCAGGTGTCTCAGGGAGCTGCTCCAAGATCAGTTAACAGGGAGTTAAAGGTCCCGTCTCATGCATAGGTTCTATAGCAAGCAAGCCAGCATCAGAACAAAGTGAATGGCAGCTCCCATAGAGCCCCCTCTCCCAGATGACCCAGAAAGAACATGGTGAAGGGAAATCCTCTCTTTGGAGGCCATGAAAAAGGTGGCCTTGGTGACAGGGACAGAGGCATGCATGGGCTCAACAGCATGGACTTTGATGCACCAAGGTTAATCTGGCCACTGTCACTGCTGAGTACCTACCTGCCAACAGCAGGAACCCATACAAACCCCCTGGCATGGCACCACTCCTGAGGGGCTAGCTGGCCATTTGTTGGCAGGTTCATTATGTTGGAGCCCTGCCACTATGGAAGGAAAATTGTTTTGTCCTACTGGGATGTTGCATATTCCAAATTCATGTTTGCTTCCCCAACCTGTAGAGTTTCTGCAGTACCATCATTCATAGACTCAGAGATCATCTTATCCACCGTATAGTATCCCCATGCAACATTGCCTGCAGCCAAGGGACACATTTCACAACAAAGGACTGTGCCAGGGCCATGTCCCTTCACTGAAAAGCAGCTGGCTCATAAAAGTGGTGGAAGAGGCTGCTGAAGGTTCCAGTTTGGGCATCATCTGTGAGGAAATGACTTTTGAGGTCAGAGTACTGGCCTGCAGAGTGTTGTACGCGCCTCACACTGCTGACTGATTATGCTGCCATCTCCTCCTTAGGCAGAATTTACAAGCCTGGGAACGAGCTGTGGAAGTGTTGCAGAAAGGGGGACCTCTTCCAGGGCCCGAAACTGGGCTCTTGTCTAACACTCAGAAATGAATTGTCCAAGGAGACACATATGCTGACAAAGCAAGAGATTTTGTTGAGGAAAGGGCACCCGGATGGAGAGCAGTAGGGTAAGGGAACCCAGGAGAACAGCTTTGCTGCGTGGCTTGCAGTCTTGGGTTTTATAGTGATGGGATTAGTTTCTGGGTTGTCTTTGGCCAATCATTCTAATTCAGAGTCTTTCCTGGTGGCGCCCGCATTGCTCAGCCAAGATGGATGCTAGTGAGAGGGATTTGGGAAGTAGATGGACACGCGGTGTCTCCTTTTGACCTTTCCCGAACTCTTCTGGTTGGTGGTGGCTTATTAGTTCCATATTCCTTACCAGGGTCCAACTCATGCGAATGGTTACTAAAGGGCCTGACTAGGGTGGGCGGTTTCAGTCAGTGTGCTTCCCCTAACAACTACCCCCTGAGAGACTTCATACTCAAGATACTTCTTGGGAATTGGGCCGGAGGTCTCTTTTCTGCAACTTCTTTCTGCTGTGCATGGGCGTAGGCCTGCCTAGTAGAGCAGAAGTCTCTCTCTACCTAATCTAAGTCAGGATATTTTTTGCCTGAAACCATCATTCACCCTTGTAATAACAGCAATTTAGTTTGAAACCGTTGGCCCCTCTCAGAGATGAAATAGACAGGGGCCAAACAGGAGACCTAACAGGATGGTCATCTCTGGTCCACAGAAAGAGAAGGCAACATTTGGGATGAGGGGTGCAGGGTTTGTGACCCTTTTTGATTGGTTGGTGGTGAGGCAACAAAGCTGTGCTCCAGGAATCTTGTGTTCAGTCTGAACTTACCGTCCCACTCCAGTACTCTTGCCGGGAAAATCCCATGGATGGAGGAGCCTGGAAGGCTGCAGTCCATGGGGTCGCTGAGGGTCGGACACGACTGAGCGACTTTACTTTCACTTTTCACTTTCATGCATTGGAGAAGGAAATGGCAACCCACTCCAGTGTTCTTGCCTGGGGAATCCCAGGGACAGGGGAGCCTGGTAGGCTGCCGTCTATGGGGTCACACAGAGTCGGACACGACTGCAATGACTTAGCGGCAGCAACCTGGGTGGGGGCTCCTGTTCTGTAAAAGAACTCAAAGACATTGTTATGCATATTTATTTGAGTAGGAACCAGGACCCTGTCTGGAGGCTGTAACAAACTTTTATTGTTTCTCCTGTTTCTGTATCCCCTCCCTTGCCCGATTAGCAATTGTTTGAATCCACCCTTTGGAACTCAGGGAAGGTCAAGGAGGCTGAGAGAAGCCTACATCCTACAGACAAGAAATGGAGAACCCAGAACAGATCTGTATTCCAGAGCCCCACAGAGTCCTGCTCAGTTTTAATTTAGGGAACTGGGCAACTATGACTGTGATAACTTCCTGTCAAAATGGGGCACAGGACTGCCTCAGCTTGGAGTATAGACACTGAATTGGAAGTATTCCCGAGTTCCAAGTCCTAGATCTGAGCCTTGAATGATTAAAATCTCAATCCCTTGGTCTGCCATTTTGTTGCAACAGACCCAATTAGAAGTAGCTGGAGGAGGGATAACTGGAATTTTAATGGACAAATTAAATCTCATTTCTTTTTAGAAGAATAGGCCGGAAACCCAGTCTGGACCTGGCACTTCGGGGAGACTTGTAGCCATGTAGTCCAGTGTTCTTGCCTGGAGAATCCCAGGGACGGGGGAGCCTGGTGGGCTGCCGTCTATGGGGTCGCACAGAGTCGGACACGACTCAAATGACTTAGCAGCAGCAGCAGCAGCCAGTTGCCTAGTTTTATAAAAAGGAAGGTTGCAGTTACTAGCTTCCAGCAGACATTGTTTTGAGAATGGTGGCCATCTAAGCCTGTCACGACTCAGAAAACTCAAGTGTTAGCAATACAACGTCTAATCTGAAATTACACCATAGTGTCACCTAGTTACTTCCCAGGATGTCTGAACCATAGCCACTCCATTTTGACTTTTTAACTGTAAAATTTTGCTTAATAGCCAAAGCAGATGTCACCATTAATGATGTCAGTGTTTTGCTAGGTATGAGAAGATGTAAAAATTGGAACTCATAAAATCTTTTCTTGAAAGGATCTATCTGAAGGCTTGTTCTGCCAGTTTTTCTCAGAGCACAGAGTGTCTCATTCTTGATTTTCATGATGAACTCCTTTCAGGGGCATTGAAAGTCAGCAGTTGCAGTGGCCATAATTTAATCTTTGTAGATGTAGATGGCAAGTGACAGTTTTGAGTTAGCAGAGCCCCTTTTTGTTCATAAACTTGACCATGATTTTGAGGGGGGCAATTCATGGCCATTTTATCTCATGGTGCTGAGAATGTCTATTCTCAGGTTTGGCAAAGGTTTTGTAGATAGGCCACTCAATGTGCCATTACTGGACTAGGCCATAAAACAGTATCCAAAATTTTTGGACCACCTGTCTTACTAGCCTCTTGGTCTAGGAAAATATTTCCTCTTGTTGTTTCTTTCTATATCTAGACTTACACTTTTACCATCATCGATCTCATATGGAATTATATATTATTTTATCAGAGGCCTCAGTTACACATTTGGCAGTGTAAGAAAAAGCAGTTTTGTAAAACAGGTAAAATACAAATAACATAGTCAGCAGTATCAGTAAAGTCGCAAGTAAGACTTAAGAGCTTCCATTAGATGTAGCTCAGGATGTCTCAGGTCATCTGACTTAGTCTGCTCTGTAGAATCTTTAACTTCCAGGGAAATTATATATTGACACCATCTATAAGGCACATAGCCCAGTTTTCTAGTGTTACTAGACTGATTATCTTTGAAAGTGAAGCCACTCAGTCGTGTCCAACTCTTTGCAACCCCATGGACTGTCCACGGGATTTTCCAGGCAAGAATACTGGAGTGGGTTGCCATTTAGCATGATTTAATTGTTTCCAACACAGAGGAGACTTTAAACCTAAATTACCAAAGCCTGGTATTGTTTATATAAATCTATCTCTTAATTGTGGGAGATTTTTTCTCCTTTGTTGAAACTTTGCTTGTTGTTTTGATTGAGCTTGAATAATAGAAGAAAGCTCAAATTTATGGCCAGAGTCAGAAAAGGCATTATTAACTGGCCAGATGAGGGGATCTCATCTAGTAATATCATGGTGACCTGAATATGACTATAATTTTTTTTAAGTAAATTTTTTCAGGGCCAACCAGTTAGTCTTATAGTAGAGAAATTTACAAAGGTAACCCAGAACTAGACACAGGTAATTGGCCACAAACTCAACAATTGGATTGATTTTTAAAACTAGCATAGGATCAGGCCTATGATAGAAAAGCATTTGGTTTATATGCAAAGGTCTAAGAAGTCAAGGAAACATTATAAATGACCATACGAATCAGATCCAGCATCTTGGGTAAGCTGTCTGCCTCTGATGTTGTCGTCTTTTCATCTTGGGGTAGTGTAGTTTCTCCTCTGTTTGACCATCATTTTAAGGTGAGATCAGGTCAGCTATCTTCTCTGTAGACCAATCTAGTGTAGGGGCCTTTGGAAGTGGGAATTAGTCTAAGAGTCAATTTCCCTTCAGTTTCAATGTGCATGAACTAGTTTAGAGTACCTGATTAAAAAGTCTTTCCATCCAGGTCGGAGACAGTCTCTTAAACTGTGTCTTTTTCCAGTCTTGGTTGCAGGTCATGAGGCATCTGATCTTCATCCAAAGATAGAATACTGAGATAAGCTTCAAAACAAACTTATGGCGTTTTTTAAGAATTCAATTAAATTTATATTAATATCACATAACAGCAAAGAATTATCTAAGAAATGAGTTTTACTACATGCAGACCTCTGTTAACAAACTGGGATTTAACATTTATTGAAACATCTTTTTCTTCCTAAAATTACCTTCATTTTTATCAAATATAACCAAAGGCTTATCACAGATTTTGTCTAACAAATCTAAGTGAATTCTTTTCTTTTTAAGGTCTCAAAATTTCTTGAGATTTTTGTACCTGTTACTGAGGTAACCTTTTTAAGTTATTTGCTAAACTTACTGGAAACCTAAGAGTTTCCAATTTCTGGAGGCGTCAGAGAGAAAATATAATTGTTTTGTTTATAATGTATAATTTTACCAAAGTATGGTCATAAGTAGTTTGAGAGGAAGGTTTTCCCTACTCCCAGAAAACATAAGATTTAAACCCGTAATTTTTCAGACAGAAACCATAAAGTTATAAGCATATTTGCTGGTTCATTCAGTCCTTTTGTTAACTTTTGTGAAGTCATCTGGTTTTCTGTTAGGATATCAGGACATATCAGAATGTTAAGAACTCCATATAATTTTTAGGATATCTGTATTAGTAATTTTGGACTTCCCTGGTGGCTCAGATGGTAAAGCATCTACCTACAATGCAGGAAATCTGGGTTCAATCCCTGGGTCTGGAAGATCTCCCAGAGAAGGAAATGGAAACCCACTTCAATATTCTTACCTGGAAAATCCCATGGATGGAAGAGCCTGGTGGGCTACTAAAATTATTAGTAATGTTCAGTTCAGTTCAGTTCAGTTCAGTCGCTCAGTCGTGTCCGACTCTTTGCGACCCCATGAATCACAGCGTGCCAGGCCTCCCTGTCCATCACCATCTCCCGGAGTTCACTCACTCACATCCATCGTGTCCGTGATGCCATCCAGCCATCTCAGCCTGGGTCGTCCCCTTCTCCTCCTGCCCCCAATCCCTCCCAGCATCAGAGTCTTTTCCAATGAGTCAACTCTTCGCATGAGGTGTCCAAAGTACTGGAGTTTCAGCTTCAGCATCATTCCTTCCAAAGAAATCCCAGGATTGATCTCCTTCAGAATGGACTGGTGGGATCTCCTTGCAGTCCAAGGGACTCTCAAGAGTCTTCTCCAACACCACAGTTCAAAAGCATCAATTCTTCGGCGCTCAGCCTTCTTCACAGTCCAACTCTCACATCCATACATGACCACAGGAAAAACCATAGCCTTGACTAGACAAACCTTAGTCGGCAAGGTAATGTCTCTGCTTTTGAATATATTATCTAGGTTGGTCACAACTTTTCTTCCAAGGAGTAAGCGTCTTTTAATTTCATGGCTGCAGTTACCATCTGCAGTGATTTTGGAGCCCCAAAAAATAAAGTCTGACTCTGTTTCTACCATTTCCCCATCTATTTCCCATGAAGTGATGGGACCGGATGCCATGATCTTCGTTTTCTGAATGTTGAGCTTTAAGCCAACTTGTTCACTCTCCTCTTTCACCTTCATCAAGAGGCTTTTTAGCTCCTCTTCAGTTTCTGCCATAAGGGTGGTGTCATCTGCATATCTGAGGTGATTGATATTTCTCCCGGCTATCTTGATTCCAGCTTGTGCTTCTTCCAGCCCAGCGTTTCTCATGATGTACTCTGCATACAAGTTAAATAAGCAGGGTGACAATATACAGCCTTAACGTACTCCTTTTCCTATTTGGAACCAGTCTGTTGTGCCATGTCCAGTTCTAACTGTTGCTTCCTGACCTGCATATAGATTTCTAAAGAGGCAGGTCAGGTGGTCTAGTATTTCCATTTCTTTCAGAATTTTCTACAGTTTATTGTGATCCACACAGTCAAAGGCTT
>SJYQ01003953.1:136579-150236 GCA_006410935.1 Redunca redunca
TTCATTTTCTAAGTTTAATCATGAATTAGATATTACAATATAAATTTTACTAGTTTATAAAAAACAGTTGGAATAAATAAAACTTTTAAAGGCTTTTTCCCATTTTTTCTTAGTGTCAGGAGTTAGCGGTGGTCTAGATAAGTGTTCCTGAGAGCCTTGGTCTCAAAGAGCAGGGAAAGAAAATCAAGTTCTAACAAAACGGCGGCAGGTCTAAACCAAATGGTGGCCAGACAAAGCAAAATGGCCATCAAAAATTACAACGCAGAACACAAAGTTGAAACACACACATATAAACCTGGCAGTCCTCATCAGACACTCCCTTAAATACAAGAATACAGTCTCTCAGAAAACCTCCTATAGAGACACAGAACTTCAGATCCAAGTACTAACACTTTAAGGAAAATATCTCAGGTCTTCAAAGATTTCAAAGGGAGGAAAGGATGCCAGGTTGAAAGAAGGGGGAGGAGGCGGGAGAGGGGGCAAAAGGGGTGGCCTTGCAGATGTCTCCTGTCACCTGCAGATACCCAAACATTACGGGACTTTTCCCTGGGCCTCCAGAGAAGGGAGGAGTGAACTCGGCCCTACCAGAAATCAGACCAGAGCAGAACGAGAATTCGAGTTCTCTGCTAAGAGGGGGTGATCAGTCTCCAATCCTCAGCTCAGGCTGAGACCCTTCGACCAGATGCCTGCATCCAGGACTGGGGGACTAGAAAAAAGGTGGAGGATAGGAAGGGTTAAGGAGAGGAAAGAGAGAGAGAAGGGGAGAGAGGTCAATAAAGTATCTTGTTCCTTACCGGTTGGGGCACTCTGGCCAGTTGTCCACGTCAGAAGGAGACCAGGGACAAAAAGGTCCCAGTTATTGTCCGAGGAGACACATGTGCTGACAAAGCTAGAGCTTTTATTAGGAAAGGGCACCCGGGTGGATAGCAGTAGGGTAAGGGAACCCGGGAGAACTGCTCTGCCACGTAGCTCACAGTCTCAGGTTTTATGGTGATGGGATTAGTTTCCGGGTTGTCTCTGGCCAATCATTCCAATTCAGAGTCTTTCCTGGTGGCGCATGTATTGCTCAGCCAAGGTGGATGCTAGCGAGAGGGATTCTGGGAAGTGGACAGACACGCAGTGTCTCCTTTTGACCTTTCCCGAACTCTTCCGGTTGGTGGTGGCTTATTAGTTCCGTATTCCTTATCAGGATCTCCCATCGTAAAACAACTCATTCGAATGGTTACTAAAGGGCCTGACCAGGGTGGGCAGTTTCAATCCGTGTGCTTCCCCTACCAGAAGTGGAAATGCACCCCCACTATTTCACCAACATCCACTTAAAGAAATTTTGCTTCTCATTTAAGTCACCTTAGGCTCTGTGAGAGCTTACCTGTCCTGGCACCTAGAGGAGGAAATTGCATACTTATTATTCCTACTGCTGGAAGTTAAGTGTCCCCTGGCCATCTGAGCTCTCTATTTACTGCATCAACAAATAAATGGAAGAGGACACTGTACTGGGTAGGAATCTGGCTCCAATTCCCAGAAAGATATTGGGCTTTTGCTGTACAGTGGGAACAAGAAGGACACTGTGTGAGCCCAGGTGATTCCCTACAGTGCATCCTAGGACCCCTGGCCCAATAGTACTATCAGTTTAGATCTCCTGGCAGCTACGAAGTCAGAACTCAACCATCTATGTTTTAATCAGTTCTTTCTCCACTGCCCCACCACCCACTTTCCCCTGCTATCACACACACACACACACACACACACACACAGTGGTGATGCTGAGCGTCTTAGATTTCTTGTGGGACCAAATTAAAGAACCAAATTCACTCCATAACAATACTATAGCTGAGAAGTTGATAAACTATAGCCTGTGGACCCATCTAATTTGTTACCTGCCTTTGTAAATAAAATTTAAATAGGGGCACACCTACACTCATTGTTTATGTATCATCAGTGGCTACTATAGCAGAGTTGAGTTCCAACAAAGTGAGTATGGCTCACAAGGCTTAAATATTTACTATTTGGTCCTTGATAGAAGAAGTTGTGTTGGGGAGGATATGCAAAGAAAGGAAGCTTTATACACTTTGGTGAGAAAATGAAGCCACTATGGAAAACTACAGAAGTTCTTAAAAAACAAAAAATTAAAAATAGAACTACCATATGATCCAGCAATTTCACTTCTGGGTATGGATTCAAAGGAAATAGAAACACTACTTGAAAAGATATCTGCACCCTTATGTTCATTGTAGCATTATTTACAACAGTCAAGACATGGAAGCAATACAATAGAATATTATCCAGCTATTAAAAAAAAAAGGCTGTTTTGCCATCTGTGACAACACAGATAAACCTTGAGGGCATCATGGTAAGTGAAGTCAGACAGAGAAAGACAAATACTGTATGATCTCATTTATGTGTGAATCTATACAAACCAACAAAAAACCAACTTATAGAATAGACTGGTGGTGGCCAACACATTGGAGGCAGGAGGTGAGGAGTATGCGAAATGGGCGAAGGTGGTCAAAAGGTATTAATACAAACTTCCAGTTACAAAATATGTAAGCCCTGGGATATAACATATATCATGGTGACTATAGTTAATAATACTGTTTTGTATATTTGAAAGTTGCTAAATACCAGACCACCTGACCTGCCTCTTGAGAAATCTGTATGCAGGTCAAGAAGCAACACTTAGAACTGGACATGGAACAACAGACAGGTTCCAAATAGGAAAAGGAGTATGTCAAGGCTGTATATTGTCACCCTGCTTATTTAACTTCTATGCAGAGTACATCATGAGAAATGCTGGACTGGAGGAAACACAAGCTGGAATCAAGATTGCCGGGAGAAATATCAGTCACCTCAGATATGCAGATGACACCACCCTTATGGCAGAAACTGAAGAGGAGCTAAAAAGCCTCTTGATGAAAGTGAGAGAGGAGAGTGGAAAAGTTGGCTTAAAGCTCAATATTCAGAAAACGAAGATCATGGCATCCATCGGGAAATAGATGGGGAAACAGTGGAAAGAGTGTCAGACTTTATTTGGGGGGGCTCTAAAATCACTGCAGATGGTGACTGCAGCCATGAAATTAAAAGACACTTATATTTGGAAGAAAAGTTATGACCAACCTAGATAGAGACATTACTTTGCCGACTAAGGTCCGTCTAGTCAAGGCTATGGTTTTTCCTCTGGTCATGTATGGATGTGAGAGTTGGACTGTGAAGAAACCTGAGCACCGAAGAATTGATGCTTTTGAACTGTGGTGTTGGAGAAGACTCTTGAGAGACTGCAAGGAGATCCAACCAGTCCATTCTGAAGGAGATCAGCTTTGGGATTTCTTTGGAAGGAATGATGCTAAAGCTGAAACTCCAGTACTTTGGCCACCTCATGTGAAGAGTTGACTCACGGGAAAAGACTTTGATGCTGGGAGGGATTGGGGGCAGGAGGAGAAGGGGACGACAGAGGATGAGATGGCTGGATGGCATCACTGACTCGATGAACGTGAGTCTGAGCGAAATCTGGGAGATGGTGATGGACAGGGAGGCCTGGCATGCTGCGATTCATGGGGTCGCAAGGAGTCAGACACGACTGAGCGACTAACTGAACTGAACTGAAGGGACTTCCCAGGTGGCTGCTAGTGGTAAAGAACCCGCCTGCCAATGCAGGAGACGTAAGAGACGTGCGTTTGATCCTTGGTGCAGGAAGATCCTCTGGAGAAGGGAATGGCAACCCACTCCAGTATTCTTGCCTGGAGAATCCCATTAACAAGAGTCTGGCGGCTACAGCCCATTGACTAGCAAAGAATCAGACATGACAGAAGCAACTTAGCACGCGTGCAAGAGAGTAAATCTTTAAAATTCTCATCATAAGAAAAATTAACTGATGTGAGGTGATGGGCGTTAAGTAGATTTATTGTGATCATTTTGCATTCCAGTATATATGAATCATTGTGTTGTACACCTGAAACTAAAATGATATTTTATGTCAATTATCTCTCAATAAAAGAGAAAAATTGGCCAATACTTATTACTGTTATTATGAAATGTTGGACCCCTTGTAGACAAATGAAATTTTCCCTGAAAGAATAGACGTGGAGGGCAATCTTTCATTTTCCCCTCCAGATTCACTCTCTGCCATCCTTCAGCCTATTCTATATCCCAGGAAGCTGGTCTGTAAGGGCCACTTCAAAGGGCTCTCTTTCTCTTTGGCTTCCATTTGAGTTCAGCAGCGGGGGGGACATTGAGCAGGAGGCTGGAGGGAGCAAGGAGAGTGAGCCTGTTGCTGCCAGGCCACCTGCATCCCACAACCCAAGAACCCAGCTTCTGTCAGGCAGTCTTCTCCACACCACCCACTCAGTCTCAAAGTTCCAGAGTTTTCCTCCCTTTCCTTGTTCCTTCAGGTCAAGGGACAGAAACATTCCCTGCTGGTAATAGCGTGGGAGTACTGCCTATGATTTCCCTACACCCTGTCCACACCTTCACAGTGGGTTCTTATATGAAAATCTTCTCCAACCACCCAACTTAAGGGTGGCATCTTATCCTGCAGAAACCCTGACTGATACCAAATATAACTGCTTATTTTTTCTACAATGAAACAATCTGAATCCTTCAGGATTGTATTCAATTTTAGCAGATTCCTCCTAATCCCCACTGATTCCAGGTTTCACTTATGCATACATCACACACCACTGCCCCCTCCTTCTTTGGGGTTGTATGTAAGTAGAGAGACCCTACAGCTGATTTGCAGGCCATAGTTCCAGTTGACATCTGTTGTGTCAGCATTGCTATTAATCATGCCCTCCTTCACATCCCCCTGCAATGCACGAGACCCCTGTTCGATTCCTGGGTCAGGAAGACCCCCTGCAGAAGAGGTAGGCTACTGACTCCAGTAGTCTTGGGCTTCCCTGGCGGCTCAGCTGGTAAAGAATCTGCCCGCAATGCGGGAGACCTGGGTTCGATCCCTGGGTTGGGAAGATCCTCTGGAGGAGGGCATGGCTACCCACTCCAGTATTCTGGCCTGGACAGTTCCATGGTCTGTATAGTCCATGGGGTCGCAAAGAGTTGGACATGACTGAGTGATTTCACTTTCACTTCTAGAGTGCCCAGTTTAGATAGTCAATAATGCAGTGACCCTACATAGATGGTGCTGGGTCTAGACAGTAGTGACCTCTTTAGAAAGTGCTGGGCTAGCCTAGGGGACAGTCTCATTCTTTGTCCAGAATATCCAGCTGGCTTAAAGCCCTTTGCCTAGTCTGGCCCTGAACTTTCAATCCTTGCAGTTTCCAGTGGCACCCTCATCTCTCCTGACAGCAGAGCCCTCCCCATCTTTCTTTTCTTTCAGCTTCTTCTGCCCACTGTTACAGCCACTTGGGATGTGTCAGTAAACAAAATGGGGGTGAGAGGTCGGGGGGAAAGCGCTGCTTGCAAGGGTTTTTCTTCTTTCTGATTTTTGAAAAGGTGTTTATAAGGCTATGAACTTTCCTCTGAATACCACTTTGGATGTATCCCCCAGGTTTTAATACGTACATTCGTACACAATTTCCACTCTAATTCCTCTTCTTCTAGAGATATTTAGACAGACTGTGCTTTTTATTTTCAAGTAGGTTTTTTTTTAACTATCCTTTTCTTGTACTCATAAAGATATTCCTCTCACCTTCTCTTATTCAACCCTCACAACTCATCAAGCTAGAGTATCATTCCCATTTCACATGAGAAAACGGAGGTTCATAAATGGCCAGTAGTTGAGGGTCTTAGGGATAGAGCAGAGACTCAGCCCTAACCCAGCAGGCTGAAAGTTGCTTCCCTGCCATGAGCGGAGTCCACTGGGGCTCTCGGCAGGGAAGTCTGCTTGGCAGCTGCTTCTTGGCACTAACCTGCACTTTGCCTCCGCTCAGTGGTGACAGCAGAGAAATAAGGTGGCCCAGTCAGAGATGTGTCATTACCCTCTCAGGCCTGAGAAGCCGCCCCTCAGATCTCAGCAGCAGAGGCCCCACTTACCTCTCCCTCCAGCACAGCAGAGGAAGCAAGGCCCTGGCAGGGAGGCTACCTACAGCCTTGCTCACTCCGTCCTGTACTCCCAGAGGCCTCAGGGTGAGCAGGGGGCAAGTAGTGGGTTCAGGCAAGTAGCCAGGACCATTGAGTAGCCACTTTTTAACAGGGGGACAGTCAGAGGAGGCCTCACTAAGGGGAGAGACATGAGCCAGTCCTGTGTAGCAATTAGGGCACACGAATGTTCAAGCGAAGGAAATGGCAAAGGCCAAGGCCTTGAGGATGGAACAACTGACTTCTTGTGCTGTCCAGTCCTTACCACGTCTGAGCACAGCCCTCGAGGTCTTTCACACCATCTCCTCACCTCTGCTTTGCTCTTTGTTCACACATATACATACACACGTCCATATATTTATAGTTACACATATTCAAACACACTTTCAAACACACACACACACAGGTTCCCACAAGCACATGCATGTGTACACACCTATACACATAAACTCCCCAGCACATGGTGGGCCCCTCTGATAACAGTCTGAACTAATGTGGGCCATGGAGACTTTTGATGAGTGATGTTGCATATGCCAAACCCGAGAGTGCCACCCCCCCGAAGGGCCAGTGTCAGCACCAGCCTGTGATCACTCGAGGGCCCCCCGATGGCCAGGTGGCTCTGCACAACACACGGAGCTTCTCTGGCTCCTCTTTCCATCTGTCCGATGGGTGGATTGGCCCAGAAGGCCTCGGAGTTCTTACAGCCAGCTGTAGCCTTACTCACCCGAACTCTGCAAAAAAGCAGCACACGCAGCTTATTTTCTTCTTCTGTTAAAGACAAGATGAAAATACAAAAATCCTGTTGCTCTGGGAAGGGTGACAGAAAGGCCATCTGGCCAACACCCATCCCCATTGCCAGTGATCTTTCATTCCCAGCTGTGTTTTTAGGAGAAAATAAATAAGACCCCAAAAGCTGCCAGCAGGGTGACTCTGTGGTTGTCCTTGGCAGAGGCCCAGCAGAGAGTCCACAGGGATTACAGTCCCTTGCCCTGGTTGGAGCTCCACCCATTGGTCCCTGCTGGGGCCACTTTATTTCCAATCACAGGGTGCAGCAGTAGTAGTCCCCTTTCCGTGGATGGCCCAGCCTCTGCCTGGGCTACAGCTCTCAGACTTTCTGGCCTTCTCCACTATCTTCTGAGCCCCTACTCTGTGCTTCATGGTTTGCAGAGGACATCCCCATCTATCCTCATCATTGCACAGAAGCTAGGATTTCTCAGCCCCATTTTACAGATGAGAAAACCAAGGCTCAGGAAGATGAAGGGGTTTATAGGGCCACAGGCCAGCAAGAGGGAGCACCAGAAGTCTGATCAAACCTCAGGATTTGAATTCCTTAGCCTTCTCTCCCATTCCCTCTATACCCTCCATCTCTTCAAACCCAGGTCCCCAACTCCAAACACTGTCTCCAGCATAGTCCCCTATCTGAGCTCCAGACTCATGTCCAACAGACTGTGGACCATTCTGGTGGGATAGGTGTCCACAGTCACCTCTGTTTCAACAGGGCCCAAGCAACAGTCCTCAACCCTCTCAGCCTGCTACCATCTTGTATCCCAAAGATCAGCAAATGGCTTTTCTGCTGCCTCTAGAGATGGACACTGGGGGGCCATGCTATGGCTCTCTTTCTTCCCACTGCCTGCTCTGGTATCTCTGCCTGGGCAACCTCCCAGGTCTCCTATTCACCTCCTACCTCACCCCAGGCCTGCACCAGTCTCCTCTTGCACCAGAAACCTTTCTAAAGTACAAAAGCCATAGGACTTATATTAAGACTCTGTGAAGTTCTAAAGTTCTAATTAAACTCCAGAAAGCATTTTTATGATTCTCAACTGATTGAAGATCTTATTTATATTTTTCACTTGTATATTTATTTTTGCAAGCTGAGGAAAGCATTGGCCATTTAGGAAATGGCCAATCGTACAGCTTAAGTATAGTCAAGGTGTTCAATATCACTTTACTTGGAGCTGGAAGCATTTGCTTTTGAAGTTGTACATAGGTACTGATTTATCAAAATTGATTTTAAAGAAAATATTCGGACAGTACAATAAACTTTTCTTCTTGTCAAAAATACAAAAAAAAAAAAAGAAGGAACCCTCACTAGCTCAACCTGAGGTCTGGTTCCCCCTGGGAAGGCTTCCAACTTATCTCTCTTCTGCCTGACCTTATCTGTCCCGCCGATCTGTGAGAGACAAAAGATTTCCCCACCAGTGATGCCCTTAGTCTGGGCATTTTACTTGAGGATGTCCACTCCACCTTCCCTGCTGGCTCAGTAGTAAAGAATCCGCCTGCCAAGGCAGGAGACACAGGAGATGTGGGTTCCACCCCTGAGTTGGCAAGATCCCCTAAAGAAGGAAATGGCAACCCACTCCAGTATTCTTGCCTGGAGAATCCCGTGGACAGAGGAGACTGGTGGGGTCTACGGTCCATGGGGTCCCAAAAGAGTCGGGCGTGACTTACTGATCAAGCAACAACAGACACCTTTACCTCCAAGACACTCAGCAAGTCCGATGGGTGGATGTGGACCACTCAGCATCTTCCCCCTTTCCCATCTGGGGACCCTTTCTTTCATCTCTCATTCCAGGTGGTTCTTGGGGTGAACCCCAGTCTCTAGCTCCCAGTTCTGTCCCATGACTGGGGAAGTAAATTCACTTCTCACCCCTCACCAGGGTGGCTTATTGCACAGACTCCAGCCAGAAGGGGAACATGCCTAAGACCTGAGACAACCCAGTGTCATGTCCGTCATCTTCAGCCAGCCAGGTATGGATGGTACCTGGCACAAAGTCACATGTAGCTAGGACCCTGGCATCAGCAAACACCACAGCCTGCCTGTGTGCTTAGGGAGCTAAGACAGGGTTAGCAGGTCCCTTCCAAGAAAGGCTTCTGTGTTCTCTTATTACCAGTATCTCTGCCATTTTCCACATATACCCATGGACATGTCTGGCTGAAAGCAGTGGGTTCTGATGTCAACCTGTTTTCAGTTATTTTGGTTCACAAATGTGGGTCTGCAGACCTAAGAAAATTTCCAAAGTATTTCACTTCATAGACTGAACCTAGTCAGCCTGAGGACGTGGGATGGTTTGTACCCCTGGAGGACAAAGAGTTCCTTGTCCTCCTTGTCCCAGCTTCTCTGCTGAGGAGCTGGCCAGAAGGCCAAGATCTCAGCTCAGCCGGCGCACAGGTGTGGGAGGGGCCGGGGCCCCTGCGAAGAGCTGGTGGTGTAGGGGATGCTGAGCCCAGCACTCCTCCGTAAACACTGTCCTCAGTGAGCCTGTGGGGCCCAGAACTCAGGCCTGCACGTAGTCCACAGCCCCCAGCCTCCCAGCCCCAACTAGCCTTGAGTCACAGGCTTGCCGTCGGCCACTTTCCAGGCAGGACAGAAGACCCACACTGCTACTCCCTGGCAAGGAGCCAGCCTTTCTGCTCCCCAGGAGCGCATGAGCGTTAAGGACAAGGAGCTTTTTCCCACCAGCTTTGGAGGCTCTTGGTTTTTTTTCAGGAGAATGATGAAAACGTTCTCGAATTGATTTTGGTAATGGTTGCACAACTCTGAATATGCCTAAAACCATTGAACTGCATGCTCTTTATGTAAGCGAGTTGCATGGTGTGTGAATTCTGTCTCAATAAAACTGTTACCTATGAAACCAAACACACTGAGGATTACATGCTACATAACATCTTTGGAGCCCTCTTTTCTACTGAACAACATATCTGCGCTGTGTTTCTTGGTGGTACTTTCCACTCTTCAAGAAACCAGTCTCCTGTCGATACATATTGCCAAATTTCTCTCTAGAAAGTTGTACCCACTGACACTTTCTCAGGCATTGTGTGAGAGTGTCTGCGGTCTTCATCTTATGGAAGGAGAGGTTGCCTTGTTCAAGACCACACATCAGTTTGCAGAAAGCCAGGGTTCACACCTGATCAGCTCGACTCTGGGGCCAGTGTCCTCTCTGCGGTCACGGCTGCCTCCGGCTCGCACCAGCATCTCATCCCCTCCTGGGCTCTACATCTCCTGCCTGCTTCAGGCCCTGGAGGCGCTGGTTTTCCAGTAGCACGTGGTCCCAACACAGGCTGCTCTTCTGCTCTGAGACAGGCAGGAGACAGGTGCCCAAAGAAACAGTATGAAAGGCCTCGTGGGGAATTAAAACACCACCCCAAATGATGCAGGCAGCGGTATGGGGGCGGTCGTGTGTGTTTTATGGATAATTAATGTCTTATCACACATTATTAGTATCGACATTATTAGTATCCTGATTTGAATCAACAAGTTATTAAAAAAAAAACTTTGAGACAATTGAGGAATACTGAATATATTCCGATATATATCAATGTTGAAAATGAGTATCTGATAATATTAAGATATTACTATTAGTTTTGTTTGATTGGATCATGGAATTGAAGTCATAAGAGTCTTTATTTGCAAATACACATAATAAATTATTAACAAATCAAATCATGTCAGGATTTGTTTCAGCAAAACAGAAAACTCATTAGATTATTTCTGAAATTCATCATAATGAAAATATGTGTACATGTGTTCATAACTGCTAAGATCAAAAAGATTTTCTAAAGATAGCATTGTTAAGGAGAAGAAGTTAAAAAAAAAACTGTACAATCTGATTTCCATTTGCAAGAAAAGGAAGAGGGTTTTTGTAGAAGGTTATTTCAGAACACGTGAAAGGCCTTGCCATGCCACCACAGCAGGGAGACCTGTTTTATTGTTCCACTTGTCTTGTCTCTGAAGGAAGTGTTTTTACCATCAGAGGCATCAAGGTCCTCCTTTGTGTCAGCTCATGCTGGGTAGAGTGAATTTCTGTCCCCAGTAACGGAGCCACTTCACTGATGCGCAGGTGGACAGATGCTCAGCCAGAGCCCCTGGATTCTCTGGCAGATGATTTCCTGGAGTACTGTAAGGCGTGAGACCTCCCCAGGTCCCCACATTTCACAGAAGGCTGAAGTTTCAGTAACAGTGGCCCCGCAGGTCATATAAATAGGGGGCATTGCTACCTGCATCCTATGAGAGCCCTCAGTGCATTTTACAAAGATCAGTCCTTGGAGGACCACGTCCAGCTCATAGAGGACAGAAAGCCCTACCCCCAGAGTGCAGTGCCCAGAAAGGGAGCGGATGCCTCCTCCGTGAATAGGCAATTGCCTGGAGCCCCCTGAGCAGGGGCCAAGAAGAGGGCACACCAGGCAGCCTTACCAGGGACGGCAGGGCCCCTCCCCAAGCAAGCACAAAGTGCCTGAGAAATCCAGGCATGCATGATTTCAAGACTGGGTCCATGTGTACAAATCTGCTTTCCTCTGTTTTATTTCCACTCCTGGATTTCCTCCACTGGAGTCAAGCTGATTACAAGTGACATCCAGTCTTACACTCCGATACCTTAGTAACTTCATCAGAAAAAAGGCCCTCTTTTCTGATGACACTCACTGGTTCTCATGGACCTGATTTAGGCCCCTCCTCGCTTGGCCCAGACCCAACCCCTATGTTCAGAGTACGGTGCTCTCATTGTCCAGGCCTGGGCCATGCGCTCACCCCAGGGGTCAGGGGGCAAATCAGCCCCTGTGCTCCAACAGGCTGAGAGGAGGGAAGGGGGGACTCCACAGAGGAATCCAGGCTGTTGTCCCCAAAGGGGAGGGAAACAGGCCCAGGTGTGTCCTCTGCCCATCGGTTTCTCCAGATTTGCCTGCCTGCCTGGTGAATACCCAGATGGTGTTCACTCTCTGAAGCCTTCTTCCTGCATCAACAGGGGCTGGGAAGACCTCACATTCCACTGCCTCAACGAACATGACATGAAGCCACATATGAGTCAAGAGGAGCTCCAGGAACGCTTGAGTGCACAGCCCCCTGCCTGGTAGAACTCACCTTTATGGAGGATGCCCTCCATTGTCCTTCAGGGTAGCCCACCCAGAAGCACACCCTCTCCACTCTATGGAGAAGGAAACCAGACGGTTCTGGACCCCAAACCTCCACCTTCTGTCTTTTCCCTGGGCTCTAAGAATCACAACCAAATTCTGCTTCTAGACTGAATAACTAGGAAGGGGACACTTGCACTATCCTTGGAGACCCCGTTCTCCACTCCCTCGCCCAGAGCCTGTATGATACCAGCAGTTTGAAGGAGGAGCTGACCCGGCTGCCTCTAGGGCCAGGCAGGAAACCCAGGCAAGGGGGACAGCCTGCACCAGCCTCGGAGGGGAGATGGGGAGAAACGGGAGTCAGGTTCTTCTTGGGACACCGCTACACTTGGTGCTGGGCAGCCACTGCCCCTCAGGGTGGGGCCAGCCTCGCCGGTTCTTCTAATTGATCACAAGAAACCGGAAGTCTGAGGCACAGCCTGGGCCTTTTTCAACCTCATCTTGGTAGAGGGGAAAACAAGGAGACAAGAATGCAGGTCAGAGTCTCTGCAGGAATTAGTGGTAGCCAGAGCGACCAACTGTCATAGTTTGCCCAGGACTGAGGGGTTTCTGGAACACTGGAACTTCAGTGCTAAAACCAGAACAGTCCCAGGCAAATTCAGACACCTCATGTCACCCTGGGTTAGGCCCTTGGACAGAAGGATTTAGAGCATTTCTTAAAGGAAATGTGTAGGGTTTAGGAGACCAACAGGGCTAGATCAGCATCAGGGGGTGCTCAGCCCAGGCCTAGCCACTCAGAACCCTTTTTATGTCACCTCCCCATGCCTTCACTACAAGCTCTATTGTTTTGTATATATAATCATTATTTAAACAACATTATGGTCCTACTGCAAAAACTGTTTTGTAGCCAATGTTTGAATGGTGATTAGAAAGAATTTCAAATTGTTTTGTGAAGCTTGGATTTGGCCCAGGAATGCCAGCTTTGTCCCTGATGTCCCTCTGGTGCCATTGTACCCAGAGAAAGCTGGGCCTCTGTTCTGCTTGGCCAGGAGTGGGTGTGTGCCTGTGTGGGATGAACAGAAACCTGAGATTGCATCAAGCATTGGTTGTGGGATGGTAGTGAGCGGGGGGCAGCAGGCCCACCCCATGGGGGCGTTATGGTCAAAACTGGTGATGATAACACCTGCATGGCACTACCCAAGTTCAACTCATGCCAAGCAATGCAGTGTTTCAAGCTCCATATTTCAAACAATATCTCCTCAGAAACAAAGGGGTACCAGATTCACCTTCCCTCTCCTGCGGCTCTGTGCCCTGGAAAGCTGGCCTTCATCTGGGGTCCCAGGCCCTCTGACTTCTAGTTGGCTCTAGAAACCCAGCAGGAGGCCTGGGGTTGGGGGGGGTGCAGTCAGGATAGCCACCCTCTCCCCCACAAGGACTTCAGTTCTGTCTGGCAGCCTCTCCCACAGCTGCCCTCTCTGACACCTGCTCTTTCATCAACAATGGCTAACCCTTAAAACTGTTTTTACTCTGTATTTCCGAAATGAATATATATTTCTTTGGAAGAACAAAGCTATAAAGATTTATAATTAGCCCTATTTTTTAAAAAATTAACTTGCAATTATAAAAGAATACACAAGTTCACCCTTGCGGCAGACCTCTTCTGGCAGGGGAGAGAAGGTGAAACAAAGTTCTCCAAGGAATTCCTCAGCAAAGTCACCTCTGTGTTGGCCTAGCTTGTGCTGAAAGGGTGGTCCTCTCTTTCCTCAAAGCTGGGGGGTAGTTGCGG
>SJYQ01003953.1:151023-176120 GCA_006410935.1 Redunca redunca
CTGAGCTGCCCCCACCCAGAAAGGTCCTGGACAAGGTGAGACCAGGAAGGGGCTCCAGTCAGCAAGACCTTATGTGCTAGGGCCACCAGCTACCTAACTGTTCCCCTGAACCTCCTCTGGATCCAGGTTCCAACAGGTTGAAGGAATTAGGATTAGACTTGGTTGCAAATGACAAAGTCACTTCAGAGTGCCTCAAGTGAGGCACAGGAATTTACTGAGCCCTGATATTAAGAAGCCTAGGGATAGATTGTGGCTTTCAGGCTGAGATGAAACCAAGGGCTCCAAAAATATGTATCTTTCTCCATCCTAGAGATCTGCTTTGCTCTGGGTCCTTTGCTCTCAGAGAGCCTCTCCCCACTCAACCCTGAAGGTGACAAGAGGGTTCCTGGCATCATCAGTCTACCCTCTAGCCAGCTGGACAAGGGACAAGCTCACCTTTTCTGTTGACCTCCCTCATGTCCATAAGCAGATTGTCAAGGGCCCAGCATGGGGCACACATTGATCCCTGAACCAACACCCAAGTTACCTATCGGTTATGTGGCCAGCCCCAGGCCACTGTCCTCCCAAAAGTCTCCCAGGGACTGGCCCCCAAAGCAGGGCAGCACTGCAGGTACCTCTACAGGGGTCCTAGCATTCATGCAGTTCACCATGGGGAGCTGTGAATTCCTGGGGAGGATAGGGGACAGATGTGGGCCCTGCTAGGACCTCAGGGCTCCTGGTCTCTTGGTTCTAGCAGAGGGCCTAATAATATCACCCTATTCCCACCTCAGTTACAGAGGGTAGAGGTCAGTCTGGGGCAGAAGAGCCTCATCTCCCAACTCAAGTTCTAGCCCTCAGCCACAGGATCTTTCCACATATCAGTACCTCCCTTCTTGGGTCTGTTGACTTCCTCTGGCAACTGCCCTGGTTCTGTACTCACCTGTACCAGCTGCAGCCCCTGCCTAGTTCCAGACAGCCTGGCACCCTCCACATCAGCCAGGTCTGGCCCCTCCCTATATCCTACCTGGAACTGCCCAGCTCTCTGTGACACTGGACTAAGTGTCTGCCTCCCCACCACTTTGTAAGCACCAGGAGGGCCCAAGCTAGATCTATTTTTACTCAGCTTTAGGTCCCTACTACTTGGACAGGCACGAAGCCAGCTGCTCAGGAGAGAGGGAATGAGCGAGTGAAAGTGACAGTGCACTGTGGAGGGGGAAAAGCAAATGTGGCCGCTCCTGAAAACCACCTGTTTCCCAGCAGCTTTACTCAACCAGCCCCCTCCTTACTGTTGCTCAGCCTCAGTTTTCTCAAAGGTCCAATGGGCACAATAAACCCTTCCTCCTGCCAGGGCCTGCAGAGTCTTGTGATGCTAGAGACAGATTACATCAGGAAAACTGTTCTAGACAAGACGTAAAAAGCTTCGTTTCCCCCGCCCCCGCCTCCCGCCTCTAATACGGAGAAGGCAGTGGCACCCCACTCCAGTACTCTTGCCTGGAAAATCCCATGAATGGAGGAGCCTGGTGGGCTGCAGTCCATGCGGTCGCTAAGAGTCGAAAACGACTGAGTGACTTCACTTTCACTTTTCACTTTCATGCATTGGAGAAGGAAATGGCAACCCACTCCAGTGTTCTTGCCTGGAGAATCCCAGGGATGGGGGAGCCTGGTGGGCTGCCCTCTATGGGGTCGCACAGAGTTGGGCACGACTGAAGCGATTTAGCAGCAGTAGCAGCAATACGACTGAAGAGTATCTGTTTAGAATTTCCGAATTTTTTTTTTTTAAGTAAAGTAAAAAACACCAGATGGCCTCAAAGTACGCAAATGTTGGGCCAGTTCTCGTGACCTTCCTCGGGAGACCAAGCTAAAAGCGCGGAGGGGAGAGGAAGGGACGGCCAGGAACTCAGGCTTCGGTGACTCACTGCGGGGCCAGATTAGGGATCCCCAGATTAGACCTGCCGAGCGCAGGCCAGCTGCGCCGAGAGGTGGGCCTGCACACCTCTGGGACTGGGTGGCTTCCTGGGCTCCCCCAGTTTTGCTCAATTCTTGGGGAATCCCGGCCTCGGATTTCCGGCTCTGCAGTAAATCCCAGGTTCAAGTTCTGATAGCGCCCCCGCTGCCGGATTTTGGCAAAGTCCAATTCCATCTCTCAGCCTACCTGTGCGCTGAAAGGAGTCTAGCACGCAGAGGGACTCACACTCGAAACGCGGTTTATTATGCGGGACATAGGGCTCTGTGACCTACACTTGATTAAATGACACCGCATTACATCTCGTGAGGTAGGTTTCATTGCTATGCCCATTCTACAGACGGGGAAACTGAAGCACAGAGCGACTCGGGCCCCTGCTCGAGGTCCCACCCACACCTACCCTGTGGCTGAGTTTCGATCTGAACTCAGGAAGCTCGCTGCGACCACCAACCTGTTTCCTGCACACACGTGTTACAGCCGGGGAGCCGCCCCTCGCCTGCTGCGTGCAGACTCCTGGGGGCCTGGTGCCCGCCGTTGTCACGACAACCGGCGGCCAATGGGGAGCGGACAGGCGGGAAGAGGCCCCGCCCCGCCCCCGCCCCTGGCGCCGGGCTCCGGCTATATGGGCCAGAGGCCCGGGCGCGCTCCGGAGTGTCGGCGGTTAGCGGCGAGCGGAGGCCGGGATCCAGGAGGGGCACGAGGAGCAGCCGAGATGTGCGGTGAGTGCAGCGCCCATCGCTGCGGCGGCCGCGGGCTCCGGAGTCCCAGCCTCTCAGAGCCTGGGCCTGAGAGCCGGGTGCCTGGGACTGAAGGCGGCGCGAAATGGGGGCGCCGACTGAGGAGGGGCTCTCGCGGGCTGGGCCTGCCGCCGAGTCGGTCGTCCCACTGCGGAGTGAAGGAGGGGGTCGCCTCACCCCAGTTTGCAACCCACAGCGGGGAAGGAATTGGACCTGTCCTGGGCCCTCGAAACACAGAGGTGTGTCTCCTCTGCACCTCATGTCCAGTGAGGAAAGCGCCCCCAAGTCTCCCACAAAGGCAGCCAAACGCAAGCTAGCGTGCTCCCCGGGCTCGGGGTGCCCACCCCGCCCCTCCATCTCCAGCAACTGAGGAGAGGCGACCACACCTGCCCCACCCCGGTGGTGTGGGGAGCGGCCCCTGGTGCGCTCGGGAAGGGCCTGTGCGTCCTCCTCGCGTCCCAGAGTGAACTTCTTGTCCCTAGAAGGGTGGATTCCGTATTGTCGCCCCTTTATTGCAAAAAGCGCTCGACGAGGCGCGGGGAAGGAGCAACACCAATCGCGGAGCGTCGGGCGGAATTTGGGAGAAGAAGCCCTAGACTGGGAGAGGGCTGGGGCCTCCGCCCCTTGAACACCGCGGTGACCCGTTAACGGTGGGGAGGGCGGCCCGGCCCGGCGCGCGCATCAACGATACCTTACTCTCTTTGCTGGGTCGCCTCCCTGCTGGGGACAGGGCTGAGAACTTCTGCTGGGACAAAAGGTCACTGTGCCTTTTTTTTTTTTTTTTAATTGAGTGGGATTCAGTTACCCATTTCAGCCTCCTGTGGGTGGAGGACCTGTTGGAACGTTTGAAGCCATGAAAGGCCTCTGTCTGACTTTGCTGATGGCTACTGGGGTGGAGTGTGCCAGCGGTGAGCTGTGGGCCAAAGTCTGTACAGGCCTTGTTTCTGAGGCCAGGCCCTCCTGTAAAAGTGAAAAAGGACCGACTGATGGAGGAGCAGGCAGCCGATTTTTGGGATGCAGCCTGCCCCAGGCCAAACAGACATCAATTTAAATTTCTTAACTCTCAGCAAAAATGTCAAGATTCCTGGGCATCATTGGTATTGTATATAATGGGCTGCCTGTAGGCCATTCCTGGGGAGAGAGAGAAGGCAAAGGTGGCAATTTTGCCAAAGGGCTTTGGGTTCCAAACTCTTTAGTGTGGCATTCAAGGCCCTTGGCCCCCTGGTGGTCTTAGAGCCAGACTGGTACACTGAGATCCTCCCACTGGGTCTGCCCCTCTAGTATGAGCAGCTTCCCTCCTTCTTCCTCTCAGATGCCCTTCTGCCCTTACAACCACCTTAACTTTCCATCCCAACTTTGGTTTGTAACTAACCCATCAGGGCTCCACACTGGTACACCCCACTTTCCAACCCTCAGTAAAGTCAAGTCTTGTGGAATTCCTGCATGGGGAAGTTGTTTCCTTTTCTTGTAGCCAAGAGAAAGTCTTAGCTGGGCTCTAATGTGTCTTCTACATATTTCTGATTCTTGCATAGAAGAAGCTGTCCTGGGCTCGGAGCTTACAGCAATAGTGGGCAGGAATTGAACCCTTTGGTTTGGTTTGTTAGTGTTGTTTTGGATTATTGTATGGTCTGTATATATATGGCAAGTGATACTGGTTTTCCTTTATGTTTGTTTTCCTTTTGTAATGAACTTGTTTAAGTTTTGGAACTTTTGTCAAATTTATAGAAAAATATTTAAGAAATAATTGTGCATTTGATACCAGGATAGTGCAAAAATTGTGAAGGTGCTCCTGGAATAAAACAGTTACCCTCTTCACTTTACATTTGGGGAAATTGAGGCCCAGGGAAATCTGTGCATATCTTTGAGCAGTTGTTTTCTCTGGACTGGCTGTGGCTTAACTGGGATCTGCCACCTCGAAGCCATCTCAGAGCTCAGATCTCTGGAGCTGGTTCTGCAGGGGTCAGCAGGAGTTGAACTAGAGGTCTTTCCTTATCAATTGCTGATGACCAGGCTCACAGTGGCTCCTGATCTCCTTTCTCTTTGCTGCTTCTCCCACAGGAAGCTAGACCCAGTTGTAGTTGACCCTTTGCACACGATACAGATGACCCTCAAAGTTTCAATGAACTGAGAAGTCTAGCCTGGCAGCCCCATGCCAGACCAGCAGACAGACATCTTTCTGTTTGGTGCAAAAACAGAAACTTTATTTTTTAATTACTGTACTTACCAAGCTACACAATAGGGAGATTTCACACAATTAGGTAGGATTTTGACTTCCCTTGAAAAAAATCCAAAGATGAGCAACTCTGAGTCCATGTTTCTGAATAGTTTACAGTGGCCCCTGGAATGACAGGTGCAGACTCCCTTGCTCTCCCATGCTGACTCAGCTGCCTCACTCCCAGATGTTACGTGATGGCCCCCTTGCAGCCTGAGCTTGGGACCCCAGCATAGTGGAGACAGGGACACTGACTTTCCCCAGAAGAGAGGGAGGGACCTGGGACAATGCCACAGGTCTGATTTCAAGAATGAGCTCTGCAGAGAGAAGAGGGTGCTAGGCATACCAGACTGAAGGCACAGCATATGCAAGGGCGTGGTGGCATGCATGTGTGGGGATTTGACAGAAAGAATTGCATGTCCTGTCTGTGAATTCTTAAAATCTTCCCTGTCCTTCATATCTATGTCTATTTGTGCTCAGTCATATCCGACTCTTGGCAACTCCATGGACAGTAGCCCTCCAGGCTCCTCTGTCCATGGAATTTCCCAGGCAAGAGTACTAGAGTGGGTTGCCATTTCCTACTATAACCATATATGTTTAGTAACCTTTTTGTGGGCCATTATTCATCCTACTACAGTTGGATTCTTGCTTTCAGATGATTCCCCTAAGAATAGTCCAGTATTGCCAATCCCACATAGCCACACATTGTCCAGATAGCCAGAAGCATATTGACCAGAGGGCTCCTGATCAACACCCAACTCCTCTGGTCCCAGCACTCCACTCTCAAACTAGAGCCACTGCAGTCAGAAGGTGAACATGGGCATCGGTTAAATATCCCTTCCTTCACTGGCATCGTGCTACATACCCAGTTGGACCAAGTAGTTTTCTACTTTCTCTAAAAGTCAGTTCCCATGTCATATAAATAATGTGCGTCTTGCTCTCCATGCTTGTACTTAATACCCGTTCCACTTACCTCTTTCTGCAAGACACAGGCATGATTTTATTCCCCAGAATCAAGACAGGCCAGGACACACACACACACACACTACACACACCGTCTGCACAGGGGTCTTTCAGGAGAGTTTGTCAGGTGCTTATGGGGGTTTGCTTGCCTCTGGTCTTAGCTGAGGAAACAGCAAGTCAGGGAGATTACTTGACTCAGGAGAGCTCATCTTTCTGTCCCAAAGTTCTTTCGGCTCTCAGAATCCTGTCATATTTGACACTCCCTTCCTCCTTGTAACAGTCCAGTTCATGAATGGATACCTCAGAAGAGACTGGGCTTGAGTTGATAGAGCACAGACTCGGGGGTCAAGTCACCTAGCTTGTTGCCTCTCCAAGTCGCAGGAATCTTGAGAAACAGAACCCCCTACCCAGTGATGTGCAGAAGAATGTTAAACAGCTCTTTAGCTCTTTAGTTCATCAGTTTCTGTGGTAAGGATACTCTTACCATGGCTGATTTCAGGTAGGTCATCAAATATGAGGTCCCTGAGTTTAGCACTGGGAAGAGATGCACACAGTTGGTCCTTAGGAGCCAGTCTTAGCAGCTTCCGAACACCAGCGCCCCTGCTTGTGGGACTTTTTTGGCATTCTCATGTGGAGGGCTGCAGCGAGGCCAGCAGAGCAGGGGCTCTGCGTGGGCTGCTACCCTCCTCCTCCTCCTCCTCCTCCTCCTCCTCCTGCTCCTCTCCTCTCCATCATCATGCCATTTCCCAATCAGTCTTATTCATCAGGGGTTTCCCGAGGTCCGAGAAACCTTCTGGAGATTTTGTGATATAAGATTAGCAAATGGGGCTTTTAAAATTGAGTTTATTTTTATATTTAGCAAAAATTTGCTTATAAAAGAATGGGAATTTGAGGTTACAAACACTCTTGGGAGAAAGTTCTGAAGATACATTAGATGCAAAGCCAAGTTCATCTAGTCATCTGCCTCTTTAATTTTCAAAGGAAATATTTCACTGTAAAGAAAAGGAAAAAAAAAAAAAAACAGTTTAGCCAAATATGGCAGTTTGAACTTTTTTCTTGAAACTTTTTCAGTACAGTTTAGAGTATCTATGCGTTGCTTCCCCTTTGTTTTGGTGAAATGGTGAAATGCTATCAGCACAGGGACACCACGAGTGTTTTGTTAAAAAGAAAAATGCCTTGCTCACATTTACCATGGAAAGCAGAGTCTCCTGTTATTCCAGGGGTTCAAGTGGTGTAGTAACTTTAACCCTTGGAGCCCCGAGGAGGCCTGAAGTAGGGTAAGGCTGTCCCCAGAAGAGCCAACCCACTCCTGACCCTGAGCCAGGCCTAGGGGCTCCTCTGCCTCTGCTTGAGGACCCAGCTGTGGGATCTTGTGCTTCCTTCACACCTCCGTCTTTACTCACTTTACTCTCACTCTGCAGGGAAGCAGCAGGAATTGTCCTCCTGGCTTCATGAATAAAGAAGCCTCCCCTGGTCTGCATGAGGGAGGCCTGGACATCCAGAGAGGACAAAGCCCCTTCTCGCAGCCCTTGCTCTTGGCCTGGTGGCCTCCATCCTGGGAGGCCTCACCTGGAAGAGTATACTCTTACCTCCGCTGGCATGCCACACACACATACACATCTGACACTCAAGCACAAACTCACACACAGGTACTCACACAATACACACCCAAGACACATACCTGACACTCAAACACACACACACACACACACACACACACACACAGGAATTCTATGAGGCAGAGATCTCACTGGCCATGTCTTCGAATTTAGGACTCAGAATATTATCCAATCTCTACGAGGCTCGTGGACTAAGGACATCAGATGCTTCAATTCTGAAAAGCATTATTGGTAGTAGTGGAAAGAGCAGCCTCTGACTGGAGGGTGCCAGCCGTGCTGGGTGGTGACATAGCCCTAATGGAGTAAGCCCCTACCCTGTGTGAGGTGCAGGTAGTATCCTGCCTGGGACTGCCCTCAATCACAGGGCAGTGCTTTTCATTGGGAAGCTGATCTTTGGAAAGATGAAGACGTTTTCCGGAACTATAGCCACAGACTCAGAATATGGACCCCAATCCACCCTCTGTCAACTTAGACCTTCTTCCCTCATTGTCCAAGCCCCAAATGACCCCTCTTCCCATCTGGTACCCCTACACCCCAGGGGTGGTAGGTTCCAGGAGTTCAGTGATCCTAGAAATCCAGAGACATTGCCCCTCCATCTGGTCATTGTTTAATAACAAATTCACTTGAAGGTTTGAAGCACCCCTGCCTTCATGGATGGACCTCTGTGGGGCCTTTGGTCCTGAGTCCCTAGATAACCTCTCAAGCCATATTTGAAGGGAGCGTTGGAATTCGCAGATCCCCAAGGTGGGGTGGGCCAGGGGGCTACAGTCCCTCTCCCAGGGCTTGTCTCTGTCTCGCTCGCATGCACAGTCTCTTCTGGAGTCTCTCTGTGTTTATCTGTGTTTTTCTCCTTTTAGAACCTTTTCTCACTCTTCTCATCACTTTTAAGAGTGGGACCCTGAAAACGCAAAAAACCTCAAATAGCCAAAGCAATCCCGAGAAAGAAGAATGGAAATGGAGGAATCAACCTTCCTAACTTCAGGCTCTACTACAAAGCTACAGTCATCAAGACAGTATGGTACTGGCACAAAGACAGAAATATAGATCAGTGGAACAAAATAGAAAGCCCAGAGATAAAACCACACACCTATGGACATCTTTTCTTTGACAAAGGAGTCTAAAATATACAACGGAGAAAAGATAATCTCTTTAACTAGTGGTGCTGGGAAAACTGGTCAACCACTTGTAAAAGAATGAAACTAGAATACTTTCTAACACCATACACAAAAATAAACTCAAAAATGGATTAAAGATCTAAGTCTAAGACCAGAAACTATAAATCTCTTAGAGGAAAACATAGACAGAACACTCTCTGACATAAATCACAGCAAGATCCTCTTTGACCCACCTCCCAGAGTAATGGAAATAAAAGCAAAAATAAACAGTTTGGACCTAATTAAACTTAAAAGCTTTTGCACAATGAAGGAAACTGTAAGCTAGGTGAAAAGGCAGCCTCCAGAATGGGAGAAAATAATAGCAAACGAAGCAACTGACAAAGAATTAATCTCAAAAATATACAAGCAACTCCTGCAGCTCAATACTAGAAAAATGAACAACCCAATCAAAAAGTGGGCCAAAGAACTAAACAGACATTTCTCTGAAGATATACAGATGGCTAATAAACACATGAAGAGATGCTCAACATCAGAGAAATGCAAATCAAAACCACAATGAGGTACCATCTCACACCGGTCAGAATGGCTGCCATCAAAAAGTCTGTAAACAGTAAATGCTGAAGAAGCTGTGGAGAAAAGGGAGCCCTCTTACACTGTTGGTGGGAATGCAAACTAGTATAGCCACTATGGAGAACAGTGTGGAGATTCCTTAAAAAACTGGAAATAGAACTGCCTTGTGACCCAGCAATCCCACTTCTGGGATACACACCGAGGAAACCAGAAGTGAAAGAGACTTGTGTACCCCAATGTTCATCGCAACACTGTTTACAATAGCCGGGACGTGGAAGCAACCTAGATGTCCATCAGAAGACGAATGGATAAGAAAGCTGTGGTACATATACACGATGGAATATTACTCAGCTATAAAAATGAATACATTTGAGTCATTTCTAATGAGGTGGATGAAATTGGAGCCTATTATGCAAGAGTGAAGTAAGTCAGAAAGAGAAACACCAATACAGTATATTAACACACATATATATTGAATTTAGAAAGACAATAACAACAACCCTATATGCAAGACAGCAAAAGAGACACAGATGTAAAGAACAGATTTTTGGACTCTGTGGGAGAAGGCGAGGTGGGATGATTTGAGAGAACAGCATTGAAACAAGTATATTACCATATGTAAGATAGGTGACCAGTGCAAGTTTGATGCATGAAGCAGGGCACTCAAAGCTGGTGCTCTGGGGCTACCCAGAGGGATGGGGTGGGGAGGGAGGTGGGAGGGGGTTCAGGATGGGGGGACATGTGCACATGTGGCTGATTCATGTCGATGTATGGCAAAACCATCACAATGTTGTAAAGTAATTATCCTCCAATTAAATACATTTTAAAAAAAAAGACCCTGAAAAGCTGTTTGGAGGCTCTGGATGCCAGGATGGCAGAGTGGGCACAGGATATACCCTGAGCGGCAGTGGTTGGGCCAAGGCAGCCTCTGCCCCAGGACTGGGCATTTCTCCAACCAGCTTGGAGGGATTTTGCCATCCCTCTTGGGCAAGAGAGGGAGGTATGTAGTGAGAACTAGCCTTGCTGTGGCTTACCTCTGCCCTGTGGGGAGGGGGCTGGATGGGAAGAGAAAGCTGGAGTCAGAAAAAGGAGTGTCCCATGGGAAGGTTGACCTCCTTGGGGTCAGAGGAGGGTGTATCAGGATGGCCTGGACCCCACCAGGGAGTTCTGAGTGTGTCCATCAGCAGCCAGGCGGGCATCTCTCCACAGGCCAAATCCCATCTGCTAACTATTTCTCATCCCTGGGGCAGGATTCTGAGACAGGTCTTACGCTAATTCAGGGGGCAGCAGTGTTGAGCCGCCTGTAGTCAGGGACACCTAGTTGTGAATTACTCAACTCTTTGGCCCTGGAGCCAGAAATGCCCTGTCTGTCCATGGGAGCCACAGCCTGAGCATAGGCATTGTGAGGTTTAGATAAATGAGATTAACGCATGGGAAGACTTCATAACTGATCGTAGTAATGGTTGTGATTTACTTTGCAGCCCTTCTGGGATCCTTCCCCAGGACATGGCCCATTTATCTAGAAGGCTGTCCACTCCAGCCCTAGGATGCTCATAGTACCTGGTAGCTGAGGGTGGGTAATGCTGGGGCATATGTCTTTGTCCTTGAGTGTCTTGGGATTACCGCTGGAGCAGTGCCTTCCTGCCCTGGTGAAAGGAGCTAACACACAGGGACATCAGGCTCAGCACTACCTACCTCTCTGGCCTTTCTGTCCCCAGTGTTTACACATTGGGGTTCTCACTGCTTGTGCATTGAGAGTGGCTGTATCCAGCCCAGCTCAAAGGTCACCTTCTCTAAGATCAACTCCCTAAACCCGTTCATTTATTGTTGCATTTATTCTTTCAAAAAAATAGTTACTGAGCATCTAAAATGTACCAGGCTCTGCTCTGGGTTCTGGGCAATGAATAAGCAATGGATAAGACAAATAAACAAGATAGGTGTGGTCTCCATCCTCATGAAGGTTATAATCTGGAAGGGGGTCAGACAGAAGACAAGAAGGGAAGTGCTATATGGGAAATAAAGGGCCATCTGACTTTTTAAAAGTTGGGAGAGGGGACAGCCTGTAATAGGCCAGGTGGGTGACCTGTCAGTTGGCACCTGCAGGATGAATTGAAGCCACCTCTTCAGAGAGCCAGTCCAAGAGACCTCTGCCCCTTTCCCACCTCTCAGCATCTGGCCTCTCTGCCTGCAAATCTCCTGAGCATGGGGGTGGTCCCTGTGTACCACGCCCTCTCATGACTCGCCCTGCAAGGCCCCCTGACTGGTCCGTCTCAGCAGCACCTAGCTCAGTGATGTGGCCCCTGCGGGTCAGAGAAATGTGTATGGGATGATTTACATCTTAATCAAGTTGTCACCAGATCACACATTTGGTTTAACCATCATTTCCCCAAGGAGAAAGCCAAAAAAAAAAATAACAGGAAAATGGTACTATTTTCCTTGTGGTTTTATTTAGTCATTTTTCAAGAGCTTCTTTTATGCCCTGTGCATCCCTGCATTTGTGCCACATGCTTCCCAGGAGGAAGAGGCTCCTTGCCTGCTTCGTTCTCACAGACATAGACACTACTTTGCAGCAGACACTGGTCCTGTTGCTTTACAAAGACTCCTGGGAATTCTCTCAACAACCCTGGGAAGTAGGTGCTGCCATCACCATGCTCCCCTGGGAGCTCAGTGACTCGCTCCAGGCCACACAGACAGGACAAGGGGTGGGCTGGGATTTGAAATCAATATTTGGCAAAGACAGCAGGTGGGAGCTGCTACCTTCTGTGCTGCTCACTGTCACAGACTAGCGAGCAGGTAAAAGAGGAGTCACTCAGGTGGGGTGACCCTAAGGCTATCTTTTTCCGTATGAGACTGGCTGTGAGACAGCGCTTTCTCCCTGGCTGAGGCTACTGTTCCTCCAGGTGAGCAGAGCTGGGGAGCTACAGTGAGGTTGAACTGGGCTAGATGACAATCCTGTCCCCACCACTCTCAATACATAGAGTAGCACATAGTAAAATACTATATGCAGGCACACGGCAAAGTATCCTGACTGTACAAAAAGGACATATGCAGTGGAAAAGAATTGTCCAACATCCTCATCAGAGGCCGCCACCGCTCCCTGGGTCTCCCAGAAATAGTCTACGTGTCTTCCCGCCCCAGCTTAGATAGTTTCCGCATACTCTGCAGGCCACTTTTTCGCTTGACACATGTTGGAGATGTAGCTTGTTTTCCAAGAGAACACACAGCTTTACCTCGTGCTGTGTGTAGGGCTGCCTGCCTGTGGCCCTGCAGTGGCCACGTGTGGCTGCACCATCACTCACTTGCGCCCTGCCAGGCATCAGGCTGCCCCCAGTCTTCAGCTGCCACACACAGCACTGAGCAGTGATCTTCATACGTGCACACTTGAATCTCAGCACAGATATCTGCTTAGATACATTCCTAGAAGTACGGAAGCTTGATCACCAGATGTGTACATTTTAATTTGAGAGATTGCAAATTGCCTTCCAAGAGAGTGCACAAATTTAAACTCTTATTGTCAAACACTGGTTGATCTTAACCGATTTCATAGGTAAAAAATGGATTCTCTCTGCAGCTCTTATTGCTGATGGAAGGGATTCCAGAAGGGAAATCCGACATGAATAGCAAGCAAGATTCCTAAGAGAGCAGCTTTGTATTCTATTTCATTATTTTTTAAAAAAATAAGAGCCTCGTGGAGGTGCTGGTTTATTCGCTCTCATCTGGTAGCATGCAGGGAAAGTGCAGCCAAGAGCAGGGGAGAGAAACAGTGCTTAAAAGAACTTACTGAACACATGTTGGTATGCTAGAGATTTCATGTTAAAAGTTAGATTTATGCCTTCTTGCGCAAAGACCTTGAAAACCACTTCTTGGCAACCCCTCTCACCACAGTGATCAACCAAACAGTGTCTGAGTGGCTGCCAAGCTTCCCAACTGGGTGTGGACACAGCTGGTGCTCCTGAGGGCCAGGACCCTTTAGCCTTTCCAACTTGTTCCAGCCCATCAGGGGCTGTGGAGCAGCTGTCAAGGCAGCCGCAACCAAGGAGGCTGTTGCAGATCTCAGAGCCAGAGATGTATATGTGCCTGACATGAGTCCAGAAGTGAAGTGTGACCCAGAGGAAGGGGAATTACAGGGGGGAATTGGAGAGCAGAGCCATACAGCACTCTCCTATAGGAAGAGTATTTTGGATTTAAAAGAACTGGCCTGTGGGTGGGCCTTTGTGTCATTTGCAGTGGCTGTTAGCTCTGTTTTGTGAGGTACAGGTATAATTCTAGGACAATTCCCAAGGTGCCAGGAAAGTTTCGCAGTTTAAAAGATACAAAAATGGTTTAGTGAGTTGCTCCATCTCTCATAGCTGTGTGCTCTTTACATTGACTGGAATTTTACCATATCCCTCCAGGGAACTTCCTGCCTTTTTTTTTGTCAGAAGGGTTAATATTATGACAAGTTTTACCTCATCATAGATTTTGGTGATGGCCATACAACTCTGTGAATATGCTTTAAAGCCATTGTATTATACACTATTTCAAGGGTATAATATTATGGTATGTGACTTATGAGAAATGCTGGGCTGGATGAGGTACAAGCTGGAATCAAGATAGGTGGGAGAAACATCAACAACCTGCAGCAGGCGGATGATACCACTCTAATGGCAGAAAGTGGAGAGGAACTAAAGAGCCTCTTGATGAAGCTGAAGGAGGAGAGTGAGAGAGCTGGCTTAAGGCTAAACATTTAAAAAAACTTAGATCATGGCATCCACTCCCATTACTGCATGGTAAATAGGAGGGGAAAAGTGGAAGTAGTGACAGATTTCCTCTTCTTGGGCTCCAAAATCATGGTGAATTGTGACTGCAGCCATGAAATCAGAAGATTGCTTCTTGGCAGGAAAGCAATGACAAACCTAGGCAATGTGTTGAAAAGCAGAGACATTCCTCTACTGATAAAAGTCCGTATAGTCAAGGCTATGGTCTTCCCAGTGGTCAGGTATAGTTGTGAGAACTGGACCGGAAAGAAGGCAGAAGGCCAAAGAATTGACGCCTTTAACTGTGGTGCTGGAGGAGACTGCTGAAAGTCCCTTGGACAGCAAGAAGACCAAATCAGTCGATCTTAAGGGAGATCAATCCTGAATATCACTGGAATGACTGATACAGAAGCTCTAGTGTTTTGGTCATCTGATGCGAACAGACAACTCATTGGAAAAGTCCCTGATGCTGGGAAAGATTGAGAGCAGAAGGAAGATAAATGGCTGGATGGCATCACCGGTGCAATGAACATGAACTTGGTCAAACTCCGGGAGATGGTGAGGGACAGGGAGGCCTGGTATGCTGCAGTCCGTGGGGTCGCAAAGAGTCAGACATGACTGGGCAGCTGAACAAAAACAACATCTGACTTGTATCCCAACGGTGGTGGCTTAGTTCAGTCGTGTCCAACTCTATGCAACCCTGTGGACTGTAGCCTGCCAGGCTCCTCTGTCCATGATGTTTCCCAGGCAAGAATACTGGAGTTGGTTGTCATTTTCTTCTCCAGGGGATCTTCCCAAACCAGGGATTGAACCTGGGTCTCCTGCATCGTAGGCAGATTCTTTACCAACTGAGACATCAGGGAAGCCCCTGTATCGTAATAGAGCTGTTAAAAATTTACATTAAAAAGTAACGGTCTTTTTTTATATTTAAATAAGTTGACAAAAATACATCTTCTGGCCAGACATGTTTAGGTTTGAAGTGTAGGATAAATTGTGAGCTCTTGAAGCACAGATGCTTAGCTGGGGAAGTGCTTCTCACCTGACCTAGAAGACAAAAATAACTGACTACCAAAATTATCCTTGGCCATTTTTAAAAGGAAACGTCTGTAACTGCTCAGAAAGCACACTGTGCATGTTTTAAAATATAAATTCTGCATCTTAATACTTGTGTGCAAATATATCCTGTATACGGTAGCATCCAGTACCTAGAAATGTAAAATATAATTTTTAGCACTGTATAACTTTATCATCTTTTTTTGACTGAGTGTGTCTAGATTAATTTTAGCAAGTTAAATTTCATGTGATGTGACCCTTGTTGCTGCCTCAGTTCAGTTCAGTTGAATTGCCCAGTCGTATACGACTCTTTACAACCGCATGAACTGCAGCATACCAGGCCTCCCTATCCCTCACCATCTTCTGCAGTTTGCCCAAGTTCATGTTCACGGAATCGGTAATGCTGTCCAGCCATCTTCCTTGTCCATCGCCAACTTCTGGAGCTTGCTCAAACTCATATCCATCGAGTCGGTGGAATATAATATTTACTTAAATGAAGTTTAATCATTGATTCAATTATACAGCATTAACTTGAATGTAATCTAGAAACATTACAGAAATATCACATGAGTGGTTTGCTATATAATCATTATCAGTCCTCAGTTCTATTTTGGCAGGTTGCCCTCTCCAAGGTTTATCTTTGGCAAATTTTTTCTCCAGTTTTATTGAGATATAGTTGACATATAACATTGTGTAAGTTTAAGGTACACAACATCAGTTCAGTTCAGTTGCTCAGTTGTGTCTGACTCTTTGTGACCCCATGGACTGCAGCACGCTAGGCTTCCCTATTCATCACCAACTTCCAGAGCTTGCTCAAACTCATGTCCATCGAGTCGGTGATGCCATCCAACCATCTCATCCTCTGTCATCCCCTTCTCCTGCCTTCAGTGTTTCCCAGCATCAGGGTCTTTTCCAATGAGTCAGCTCTTTGCATCAGTTGGCCAAAGTATTAGAGCTTCAGCTTCGGCATCAGTCCTTCCAATGAATATTTAGGACTGACTGGTACACAACATAGTGATTTGTATGTGTATATATGTATTAATATGTGTTATATATGTATCTGTTTATGTATGTACATGGGCTTCCAAGGTGGTGCTAGCGGTAAAGAACCTGCCTGCCAATTCGGGAGACATGAAAGATGTGGGTTTGATCCCTGGGTCAGGAAGATCCTCTGGAGGAGGGCATGGCAAAACCCACTCCAGTATTCTTACCTGGAGAATCCCCATGGACAGAGGAGCCTGGTAGGCTACAGTCCATGGGGTTGCAGAGTCAAACACGACTGAAGCAACTTAGCACACATTCATGCATGTATATACATATTGCAGAATGATTACCCCCAGTAAGATTAATTAACATTCATCACCTCACATAATTTAATTTTTTCACTGTGATAACAGCATTTAAGATCTACTGTCTTAACAACTTTGAAATATACAATAGAATATTATTAACTGTAGTCACCACGCTGTACATTGCATCCACAGAATTAATCTGATAACTGGAAGTTTGTACCTGTGGACCACCTTCACCTAATTCCCTCACCCCTTACCCCCTACCTCTGGAAACCACTAATCTGATTTCTTTATTCATGAGTTAGTTTTTTTTAGATTCTGTATATAAGTGAGATCATACAATATTTGCCTTTCTCTGTCTGATATAGTTCACTTAGCATATTGCCCTTAAGATTCATGCATATTGTCATAAATGGCAGGATTTCTTTCTTTTTTATGGCTGGATGATATTCCATTAATATTACATATATATATTCCACAGTTCCTTTGTTCGTTCATCCATCAGTGGACTCTTAAGTTAATACAGATTTGTGGTCATTTTATTTAGCATCCCTGGCAGCTCAGACAGTAAAAGAATTCACCTGTAATGCAGGAGACTTGGGTTCAGTCCCTGGATTGGGAAGATCCCCTGGAGAAGGGAACGGAAATTCACTCAAGTATACTTTTCTGGAGAATGCCATGGACAGAGGAGTCTGGCAGGCTACAATCCATGGGGTCTCAAAGAGTCGGACACAACTGAGCAACTAACCCTTATGCAAATAACCGTGCATTTATTGAACAAGGACCATGTGCCAAGACACAGTAAGAAATATAAAGACAGAAGCACCTGCCTGTGACTCTGTCAGGAGATTTAGATGTCTCAGGATGTAAGAGCACTGGGCAGCCGCCAGAGCAAGTGAATACTTCTGGCCAGGGCCCGGATAAGCCTGCCCCAGAAGGTGGGGTTGGAGCTGAACTGTGAGAGAGGCAAGCAGCGCAAAAGGACAGAGAGATGATGTTTTGTAACACTCCCAGAGCCAGACATACACAGACCTAAAGTTCATAGTCTCAAGCACTGGAGTGGAGGAGTTTGAAAAGAACCATCATGATGACTGTTTTTTCCTATTTGGGAAAATCTTGTTTTGATATATGAATGCTGAAAATAAAGCCAAACAAAATCTTCTGACTGGTAGACCTTCCTTGATGATAAGGATTCTCTGTGGGGCCAAGAGATGATTTTATGCTTGCTATTCATGACCAAGATAATCACAATGGTGTGATCACTCACCTAGAGCCAGACATCCTGAAATGTGAAGTCAAGTGGGCCTTAGAAAGAATCAACTATGAAGAAAGCTAGTGGAGGTGATGGAATTCCAGCTGAGCTATTTCAAATCCTGGAAGATGATGCTGTGAAAGTGCTGCACTCAATATGCCAGCAAATGTGGAAAACTCAGCAGTGGCCACAGGACTGGAAAAGGTCAGTTTTCATTCCCAATCCCAAAGAAAGGCAATGCCAAAGAATGCTCAAACTACCGCACAATTGTACTCATCTCACAAGCTAGTAAAGTAATGCTCAAAATTCTCCAAGCCAGAGATGGGAATACCAGACCACCTGACCTGCCTCTTGAGAAATCTGTATGCAGGTCAGGAAGCAACAGTTAGAATTGACTGGTTCCAAACAAGAAAAGGAGTACGTCAAGGCTGTATATTGTCACCCTGCTTATTTAACTTATATGCAGAGCACATCATGAGAAATGCTGGGCTGGAAGAAGCACAAGCTGGAATCAAGATTGCCGGGAGAAATATCAATAATCTCACATATGCAGATGATACCACCCTTATGGCAGAAAGTGAAGAAGAGCTAAAGAGCCTCTTGATGAAAGTGAAAGAGGAGAGTGAAAAAGTTGGCTTAAAACTCAACATTCAGAAAGCTAAGATCATGGCATCCAGTCCCATCACTTCATGGGAAATAGATGGGGAACAGTGGAAACAGTGTCAGACTTTATTTTTCTGGGCTCCAAAATCACTGCAGATGGTGGCTGCAGCCATGAAATTAAAAGATGCTTACTGCTTGGAAGGAAAGTTATGACCAACCTAGATAGCATATTAAAAAGCAGAGACATTACTTTGCCAACAAAGATCTGTCTAGTCAAGGCTATGGTTTTCCAGTGGTCATGTATGGATGTGAAAGTTGAACTGTGAAGAAAGCTGAGTGCCGAAAAATTGATGCTTTTGAACTGTGGTGTTGGAGAAGACTCTTGAGAGTCCCTTGGACTGCAAGGAGATCCAACCAGTCCATCCTAAAGGTGTTCTTTGGAAGGACTGATGCTAAAGCTGAAACTCCAGTAATTTGGCCACTTCACGCGAAGAGCTGACTCATTGGAAAAGACTCTGATGCTTTGTGGGATTGGGGGCAGGAGGAGAAGGGGATGACAGAGGATGAGATGGCTGGATGGCATCATTGACTCGATGGACATGAGTTTGGGTGAACTCCAGGAGTTGGTGATGGACAGGGAGGCCTGGCGTGCTGCAGTTCATGGGGTCGCAAAGAGTCGGACCAACTGAACTGAACTGATTGTATAACAGTAGTGCTTGTTTAACAGTAGTGCTTGTTGAATGTAACGCTCCAAGCCACAAGGCCAAGTGGAAAGTGGAACTAAGGCCCCAGCCCCTGCTCCTGCCTGTGGCGTGAGGCTGGGGTGATCTCATCACTCTTCCTAGGAGCGTTCGGTGCAAACCAAGGAGTTCACATAGCGGGGACTGCCAGGTGTCCCTAGGTAGTTGCTTTGTTTTGCTGATCTTTTCTATTACAAATGCTGCCACAGTGAATGATGTCTTCTACAAGTATGTCCATCGGAGAAATCATGGAATCGCAAGGCCATGCTATGTGTGTGCGTGTTCTTCACAGGCTTCATGGGTTCTTTAGTCGCTGCAGGAGGACTGCAAACCGTGCCCTTCTAGAAGCAGGAAGGGAGTTCGGCTCTTCTCCCATTGTCTCTGGGGAAGGCCTGCAGAGGAAGCTCTCCAGTGATGCACCTCCAGTGGTGTCTGACGTGTCCCCAGAAGTGTTTTCTTCTAAACATGAACCAAGTGTTTTGAAAATGTATGATTTCCCCCTCTTTTAACAGGAATCTTTGCCTACATGAATTACAGAGTCCCCCGGACAAGGAAGGAGATTTTTGAGACCCTCATCAAGGGCCTGCAGCGGCTTGAGTACAGAGGCTATGACTCAGCAGGTAAGCTCTGCAGGAGACCACCATGCAAACATAATGCTTGTTCATTAAGGAAATTTGAAATTTCTATGGAAAAGTAGAAAGGAAAAACAAGGGTAAGAAAGAATCCATCAAAAGCGCCCCCGTCAATATCAGTACCTCTTCTGGTCATCTGGCGCCTGGGGACAGTGAGGTATCACGCAGTTATTTATTGTTTTTACCTAATTACGCTTATGCAGTTCTGTAATTTTTTATTCTTCTTTCACTTGCCTTGTCATTTTCCATTATCCTCAATGCTTCCTAACATAATCTAAGTGACTGCACAGCACTCTTCTGGATGGCTGTCTCACAGTTCACTTCTCCATCCACATAAGAGGTGGCTATTTAGTCTGTTCCCGTTTTTAATTAAGCAGCCTTAGGAGAAAAAGAAGAGCCAGATAATTATATATCCCTATAAATTCTTAATTGGGGAAGGAAAAGGCAACCCACTCCAGCATTCTTGCCTGGAGAATCCCATGGACAGAGGAGCCTGGCAGGCTACAGTCCATGAGGTCGCAAGAGTCATACACAACTTAGCGACTAAACCACCGCCGCCGCCATAAATTCTTAATAGAAAGCAAGATGAAAGATTGCAGGAACACTAGTGCAGTGGAAACACTGTTGCTAACGTAGCAGAATGCAAAGCACACAAGCATTCTTGAATGAGCCCCCTGCCTTTGGTGACAGACGTGGTGGCACACCTCCTGCAGGCAGGCCTCCAGGAGTTATCCTGGGTTAGCGGCCGCAGCAGGGGTTCTAGGCATGTGTTCCCTGCTTGCTGATAAGTACTGCCACAGTCAAAGCCTCTTGTTTCCAAGTTGATATTCTAACACTGGTTCTCTTCTCGGCTGCAATGAGAACTAATAAATTCAGTTCTATAGCCCTCACCCTGGGTTGCTCCCTACAGTGAAGTGTGAGAGACAAAACAAATTCCAATACAAAACTCATGTTTACTTTACAGGTGTGGCGATTGATGGAAATAATAATGAAGTCAAAGAAAGGCATATCCAGCTAGTCAAGAAAAGAGGAAATGTCAAAGCTCTTGATGAAGAACTTTACAGTAAGTGGAAGACTTGCCAAGTGAGAGTAATAAATACAGCCTACTACTGCTAAGTCACTTCAGTCGTGTCCAACTCTGTACGACCCCATAGACGGCAGCCCACCAGGCTCTGCCGTCCCTGGGATTTCCCAGGCAAGGACACTGGAGTGGGTTGTCATTTCCTTCTCCAATGCATGAAAGTGAAGTCGCTCAGTCGTGTCCGACCCTCAGTGACCCCATGGACTGCAGCCTTCCAGGCTCCTCCATCCGTGGGATTTTCCAGGCAAGAGTACTGGAGAAGGGTGCCATTTCCTTCTCCAAAATATAGCCTAGGTGACTTTAAAAATCTTTCATTCCACCAGCATTGGAGACTAAAAACTTAACCTATTCAAGCATGGAAAAATGGAAGGAGGGTTAAATCCATGTTGCAAAACTGTTGCCCAGAACATGGGATGGTTTATTTCAGGTGATGGTGCTCTGAGAATTTTTTTCAATATTTAGTACTTATGTATTTTAATTTTTCTGGCAAATGATACTGCTTTCCCATTTATGGTAGGGACCTATCATTTTATTTTTAAAGTAAGTTTATTTCAAGTAAGTGAGTTAAGTTATTGATAAGTACTAAGTAATGCAAGGGTCTGGGAGAAGCCCCCAGAATGGCGCCTTTGTGGTTTACAATGAAATGTACTTTTGGTGTGGCTGTGTCTCCATTTAATGAAGCCACCTCAGGTAACAGCATCACGTCAATGCTTATTTTTAAAGTGTGGCAATCATTTTTCCTTCATCTAGAACAAGACAGCATGGACTTAAAAGTGGAGTTTGAGACCCACTTTGGCATTGCCCACACACGTTGGGCCACTCACGGGGTCCCCAATGCTGTCAACAGCCACCCGCAGCGCTCAGACAAAGGCAACGGTATGTAGCGCAGCCTTGCTCCCCTGTCCCAGTGGTTGTGACTGGCCCTGTGACGTGTGTGTCAGAATTGATCCACACTCAACACCAGCTGGCTTCTCAGCAGCCCTGTCTTCCCTAGGTATCCAAACTGGTGACCCTAGGTGCTGGACAGGAGGCACATTCAACCTGGCCTCCTATCTGCAGGTGCCTGTGGAGTAGTGCTGACCCACGGGCATCCACAGGAACCCAGTGGCCCTTCCCACAGATTCTGCTGGCTCTGGGGACCCAGCCTCGGGCGGAGTTGGTGCTCCAGAGGGTTGAAGACCTGGGCATTGTTTCTCAATTAGGGACCAGGGTGTTCCAGAGGGCAGAGTGCCTGAGGGAAGATTTGCGTTCACCTCTCATCCAGCTGTACCAGCCCTGCCTCTGCAGAGGGTTGTCCGTGCCAGGGCAGGTAGAAGTGCTGATCTTGTCTGACATCTGAGGTGCCTGCTCCAATCCTGACCTTCCAACTACCCCCGCACCATGTCAGCCCCCGGTGGACTGGGGTCCACATAACTTGCCTGAGCCCCCAGCTTGGTTCTCTGTGTGGTAGTTCTCTTAAGTGATGCCCCCAGGTCCCTCTCATGCGGGCAGGACTTGTAGGTTTGGCGCTACCGCTGGAAACTCTCAGAGACTGTGTGCTCAGCCCCCAGGGCGTTCAGGGCCTCTGGGAGCAGGACACACGGGCATGAGAAGGAGAAAGGGGATGATCCCTGACTCCTTCCAGGGCTTCAAGGGTGACAAAGGTCTGAGACATCATCTACAGGGTCTCCACTCTAGTTTGGGCCTGGTCAGGCCAGAAGCCCCCACAACCCACACCCAGTCATGATGGGAAGAGTGTCTGGGAGAGAGAATGATTTCTGGAGTCAGCCAGGGCCCCCCAACCCCAGGCTGATTCCAGAACGCAGCATAATGGAAGTTCTTGCCAAGCATCATATTAGAGCAGGGATCAGATACATAAGAGTCGTTGTGGGGTATTTATTGAACATGTTAGTCACTTCAGTCGTGTCTGACTCTGTGTGAGCCCATGGACTGTAGCCCACCAGGCTCCTCTGTCCATGGGGATTCTCCAGGCAATAATACTGAAGTGGCTTGCCATTTCCTTGTCCAGGGAATCTTCCTGACCCAGGGATCAAGCCCTGGTCTCCCACACTGCAGGCAGCTTCTTTACCATCTGAGCCACCAGGGGTATTTATTGTGTTGGCCGAAAAATTTGTTCTGTAACATCTTAGGGAAAAACCCCAAACAAACTTTTTGGCCCACTCAATACTATTAACTAAACACTTGACAAGCCTCACTTACTGTTAGTTGTTGGAGAAGTCAGGCCACAGGAGAGAGCACCTCCCTGGTGCTTTTGCCCCTGTTCACACTGTGGTGCCTGGAGGCAGCTCCCCCCTGCCCAGTTTGGAAGGGTGAAGCCTCTTCCAGAGAACAGGAAAGCCCGGTGCGTGCCTCTCAGCAGAGCAGCCACATCAGCCCCAGCCTCCTGCCCACTCACATGACAGGGTGGACCCCACCTCCCTGCAGACAGTGAGTCTGTGTCCCCAAAGCAGGGAGGCTCCAAGGAGATCCCCCCACACCCAAACTTGGAAGTGCCTGCCCTGACTCAGGATGAGTAATAGAAAATAAAACAACTGGGAAATAAGATTTGTGCGATTTCTCTAACTCATCAGTGATAGCTGAAGAGCATACTTTCAAGGAAGACTTATACCCAACAGCTGCACTGCACACAAAAATTACACGAAGAAGTCTTTTACAAAGCAAACCTAGATTCCTGAAAACAAATTGCTGATGTGAAGTTAGGACAAGAGGCTCTGATGAGAGAGAGTGTGACAGGGTTAAGAAAACAAATGTGAGGAAACAATGTCACAATAGATATGAAAAAAAAAATGGAGAAGGGAGTGGATATGAAGACAGTTAGTAGATAAAGAAGGGTTAATTGTCTCACTTGACATAAACGCCAAAGTCTGTTTCATGATATTGTGGCCCACAAATCAGCCCTCAGTGCACGGCCAGCCTGATGGATGCTTTTTCACCAAAGGAGAAATGTGTTATCTCCTCAGGTTTAAATTGTAGTCATGGCAGTTGCCAGTTCTCATCTCTGTAAATGAAGTTTGCTTAACACAAGTGTCTGTATAAGCAAAGTTCATAGAGTTTCAAGCTGTCAAATTGTCTGTCTTCACATCTGACTTTTAACTTCATGTCTTCATAGCATTTCTCTCTTGACGAAACTTTTCTTCCAGAATTCGTTGTCATCCATAATGGGATCATCACAAATTACAAAGACCTGAGGAAATTTCTGGTAAGATACTTCCCCTGGGTAACGTCTAAGTCGAGCGATATGGGTCTTTCCCAGAAACCTTCCAAGCAGCTTAATTTCCTGCTGGAAAAAAAGGCAGGAGCAAATTGCCAGCCACTCTTGGCCCCATCACCACGCTGGACGCAGACCTTATCCCTAGCTCAGCCTCCTCCCCAGATCCCGCTGGAGGAGAGAGAAGGGCATTCTCATTTACCTCAAAGGTTGTTTTCAGATTCACAGCAGAATCTAAGGAACAAAGTTTATTCACTAGATAACATACCGACTCATACGCCAGATAGAATGCAGGGTGGGAAGACAGACGCAGTTGTTTCAAGTATGAAGAGGTTGTGGTGTTGGTTGGGAGGTGGTGGATTTGACTCAATGTATTTGATCATTTTGATTGCTACACTTTTTGCAACATCTAGATTAATTTCAAGGACAAGCTTCTGAGGCGGGCTGATCTCAGGGAGGGCTACAGTGACTCAGCTGTGTTAGGCTGTGGGATTCAGGCAGACATTTCTCATCCCTTCCCTGTTTTCCTTGTTCTCGCCTTAAGTCACTCCAAGGACAAGTCATAAGGGAGGAGAGGGAGCTGGCCAGGCCAGCATTGCACAATGACGGTTATCTGACAGTGTGTCTAACCAAATCTTCCAGGAAAGCAAAGGCTATGAGTTTGAGTCAGAAACAGATACGGAAACCATTGCCAAGCTGATTAAATATGTGTTCGATAACAGAGAAACTGAGGACATTACATTTTCAACATTGGTGGAGAGAGTCATTCAGCAGCTGGTAAGTTACAGTTCTCACTTATCTAAATCCTCCCTTCATTCCTTTTCAGTTTTCATCAGCATTTATTAGGCAAACCCGTACCAAGTACCTGAGGATCAAAGATGGCTTGTCTGCGGTGTCTGGCCTCAAAAGGTTGCGTCCTTGTAGATATGGGAGGAGTTCTGAGGTTTTGGTGGGGCTACTGCCCAGGAGAGACCCCTCTTTGGAGGAGGAGGTAGAGTAGGCCCTCGTGGGATGGTGGAGGGAGGAGGAGAGGGCTCCAGACTTGCTAGAGTCCACCCTCTGAGCATCGGTGCCACCCATAGCTCCCCCAAGATGGGGGCAGTTTGGAGACAGTGTTCAGGGCCAAGAGTCTGGAACATCTGGGGTCAGATGCTTCTTTGGGTACAAACACTGCAGTTTAAAATATGTGACCCTTTGGTCTTTTCAGTCTTTTTTTTTAAGTAAGTCTACTGTTAAACCCTTTGCCCTGTGACTCCTGTCTTGGGGGACCTTAGTTTATAAATAAAAGCCTGTCCCATAACTAATGCACAGTGAACCAGTTTAGTCAGCAGCATAGTATTTC
>SJYQ01003953.1:181947-217027 GCA_006410935.1 Redunca redunca
TTCCTTGGTAGGAAGGCTTAATATTATTATGAAGAGATTAATTGGTTTACAGTTAATTTAATAATTTAAAATTATTTTTAAAGAAATTGACTCTCAAATTAATCTGTAAATGCAATGCTGTCATTAAATCTTTGACATTCTTTTGTTTGTGTAAGTTTTTGGAACTTAAAAAAGTGATTCTACAGTGTACTGTGTATAGATGAAAAAGTACATATTGGAAAATAAGAGTGGCGGAGGTGACCCTCTCGTGACATCTATGAAGGCATGCTGTGGCGCTCTCGGGACAACAGTGACCAGCATGCACTGTGCACTGACAGCTGGACACTGTGCGGAGGGCTTTGCCAAGACTCTCCCGTGTAGGCATCACAGCAGACCGCCGAGAAGGCACAGTGGCCACCTTCCATTTTGAAGTTGAGGAGCCCAAGACGGGCTTAGGGGGTCATGTCTGTGCTGTCCAAGGCCACAGGCTGGTGAGAGACAGGGATGAGGACTCCACCTCAGGTCTAACTCCTGGGCCTATAATCTTGATGACTCCCCATCCATTCTGTAAACTAAAACAATGATTATATTTAAACATACAGATTACATGCCCACGTAACTCAAACACACATAGTAAGCCCTGTCTGAAGGAAAGTACGATGTAAGCAGTATTTCTTTATTAGAGACTGAATCAGGCCATTTTTACTTCTTCCTCTTGTTGACTGTGTTTTCTGCTTTTTATTCAAAGAACATGTATTGTTTAAAATACTTTTTCTAGTGCTAGGGCTTTCCATCCTACTTTATCTTTCTTTGCTAGGATCTGGAGCTGCCTCTCTTAGAGCCATAAACTTGATTGTTTTCTCTTTTTAATTTGCATCAGCAGTTTTAAGTGCTCATTTTTCTGCACAGGGTACATATAGGTGTAGCCCTTGGTGGAATGAGCATTTTTTTCTCTCATGGTCCTTCAAGTACCACGTTCATAGTGTTAACTGTTAGTCGTTCAGTCATGTCTAACTCTTTGCAACCCCATGGACTATCGCCTGCCAGGCTAGACTGTCCACGGAATTCTCCAGGCAGGAATACTGGGGTGGGTAGCCATTCCCTTCTCCAGGGGATCTTCCTGACTCAGGGATCTCGTGCATTTGCAGGCGAATTCTTTACTGTCTGAACTACCAGGAAAGCCCACCTTCATGGCTTTTGCCATATCTGTGTACCACCTGTACTATTGATTACCTTTCTTTTTCATTTACCATCTCAAGGGAAAAATCGTTATGACTTTCCACACAGAGAAAGTTAATTTAAAAATAAACACAATGACTGCACATTTCATTAATGGATAGATCTTATAGTTACCTTTAAGTTCCCCCTCTTTGCTTGCATGCATGTCTAAGTGTGTATAAGAGAAGTCATTTGTCTGAATGAGTTTCCCACTGAATGGATTTTGTTGTGTGCCTCCTCCATGTTCTTCTGTGTTTCCTGCAAACAGGAGTTTACAGGTATCTAGAAGCTTGATCATCAGGTTTGATTTTTTTTGACAAGACTATTGAATAGGTAGTGTGTACTTCCATCAGGAGGCACTAAGTTTCTTTGTCTTTTTGTAGTACTATTAAAATCTGTATCACTGGCCTCTTTGATCCATTATAAAGCAGCTCTCAGGTTTTCATCTCTTTGTGTCAGTAGCCACTGATAGACCTTGACTAGGGCTATTAACAGTTATAAGTTCATAGGTTGATTATTATAATTCTGTCATTCCTTCTTTATTAGCTCTGTTTCCCTCCTATAAAGAGAAACTTGCCTTCTTAAAATGTGGTTATTCTGAAAGGTAGATCATTTGGAAAGGCAAGATAAATGTTCATACTTTCCCTTTATGATTCAGAATAATGTGTTAGTTCTTGAACATTCTCCAAAGTTGACGTTGTTTGGATCCTGATTTGAAGAAAACAATTATAAAAGGACATCTATGAGATTATTGGGGAAATTTGAACATACTGGATATTTGATGACATGGAGGAATAACTATTACTCTTAGACGTGATAATGGTATTTGAGTAAAGTTACAAAATAATTCTTATCTTTTAGAGCTATAAGCCAAAAGGTTTACAGATGATTTGAAGTCTGGGGCTGGCTTCAAAGTAATTCTGGGGGATGGAAGGGGCGGGAGGCATGAATTACTGTAAATATGGCATATCATAAAGTGCTATTCAGTGCTACCAATATGGACCCACAGTTGAGATGCTGTGAGTAACTGTCAAGGGTGGGCCCTGTCTCTGACACCCGCTTTTTCCTTGCTCCAGTGCTATCATAGAGCACACCAACCGGGTCATCTTCCTTGAGGATGATGACATTGCCGCAGTGGCTGATGGGAAACTCTCTATTCACCGGGTCAAGCGTTTGGCTAGCGATGACCCATCTCGAGCCATCCAGACCTTGCAGATGGAATTGCAGCAAATCATGAAAGGCAAGTGTCTTTTGAGAGTCCCTGTGCAGCAACCTCAGGGGCATGTACTCTGTGGGGGAGACTCTCTTCCCTGTCCAGGGTGGGCACCACAGCCTTCCTGCCTGCCCTAAGCACTGGGGTGGGGCTGCAGGTGGTCTGTGGTTCATGCAGCTCAGGGATTATGGGGTGTCTGACCAAAGGGAACTTCTGATTGTGTCCAGGCACAAGGTTTTCCTGATTGATCTGACCCCAGTCCGTCAACTACCTCCCTTTAGAACTCTCTAGGACACATTCCTATAGGCCTGCAGTAACAGGAAGCTGTGGACTACTCTCTCCTTGAGAGGGAAGCCCGTCTTCCTGCACCCACACTGGTCTCCCTGCACACTCTTCTCCACAGGGCCACCAGGGTAAACTTTTAAGACCACGAATCATACCCTCTTATCCTGCTGCATAAAGCCCTCCGATGGCTTCCCACTGCTTCTTGAATAAAACTCACACTCCCAGCAACAGCCCACAACCACTCACACCCAGCCGGGCACCACCCCATGCACCCCTTTCTCACTATGCCTCTGTCCACCCATCCCGCCCTCCTCACCGTTACTCAGACAAGTCGAATGCTTGCTTACTTGGGGGGGCACTCACTCAGCTTCTCACAAGACTGCCTTCTGTGGATCATTTCCCCTGAAACGTCACTCCCTCAGAGACCCCTTCCCTGATCTGTATCTGCAGCCGCCCCCAACTCCCCTCACTTGCTCTGTTTGCCTCATGTCACTCTTTCTACAAGTCCTCTGCCAAGGGCAGCACTCAAGGACTCTGCAGTGCCGGACATCATGCATCTGTGTGTCACAGAGGGCACTCCCAGCCTGTCTGCATACCTATTGACAAGCATCAGAAATAACACCTGTCAGGAGGTCTGGGGTAGCATCTGGTTTCATTCAGATCAGAGCCCAATGTGTCTTAAAAGGTTTCTTTGTTTTTTGTTTCAATACAGAAGTTAGGAGTGTATTTGCTTTTGAAAAGTGGCCTATTTCCTTGGACTTGCTTCATGTGCACTTTCCTAAGTAGAGGGGCAGTAGGAAGTAAAGCATTGTACTTTCTTGTGGCCTTGCTAAGAGGAGCATGGCCCAGGAAGGCCAGCCACGTATTTGTTGCTTACATCCCTCCCGCCTTCAAGCTGCAGTGTATGATATGCACATTGAAGACAGTAATCAAACCTGACCTGACTCATCACCATGAGTCTCAGATGGGACAACACCTGGAGATACCCTTCGTAACTGTAGTGGCCTTTATACGTGTCCCTGTGACTGCGTGCGTAACAACTTTTCTTTTGATTAAAAGCTAAGCAGTGGTAGTGTAACAAAATTAAAATTGACTCATCTTGTTGATGTTTGTTTGACCAGGTAACTTCAGTGCATTTATGCAAAAGGAGATATTTGAACAGCCAGAATCAGTTTTCAACACCATGAGAGGTCGAGTGAATTTTGAGACCAACACAGGTAATCCCTCATCTGAGCCCTAGGCCTATTCGTGGTCCCTGTGTCGTGTCAGCATTAATGCCTTGCATGTGTCCTGCAGTGCTCCTGGGTGGCTTGAAAGACCACTTGAAGGAGATCAGACGATGCCGACGGCTCATTGTGATTGGCTGTGGGACCAGCTACCACGCCGCTGTGGCTGTAAGTGCGACAGGCTGGACCCTGGATAGTGCCTGGGAGGCAGTGTCGGCTAGGGCAAGATGAGGCTTAGATTCTGTCCTGTGTTTGGCCTTCCAGATTTGTTCCCATGAGCCAGTGTGAGAACTGGCGTGGAGCCCTTTCTCCTACAGTTGGGCCTGTGAATGCCTGAACTTCCCTGGCCACCTGTATGCAGCGGTATCTTAGAAGCTCAGCTGTCTTTGTCCCTGTAGTGTCTGCAACTGACTTTTGTTCCCTTTTTTGTTGGCTTTAGACGCGGCAAGTTTTGGAGGAACTGACCGAGCTCCCCGTGATGGTTGAACTTGCTAGTGATTTTCTGGACAGGAACACACCTGTGTTCAGGGATGACGTTTGCTTTTTCATAAGCCAGTCAGGTAAGGGTTGTAGGTTTTCCTTAGCTCACCTCGGGGCTCTGTCCTCTCGGTGAGGCACCGCACAGCTCCCCGCCTCCTCCGTCCAGTGAAGTTCTCTGCACACAGACTGTGTGCCACGTGCTCTGAGGCACAGAGTCATTTAACCCTCAGAGCCACCAACTGCTGTCCCATTTTATGAGGAGGGCCATGCAGCGAAGGTTTTCCTTCTCCTGACATTCCAAGTCCAGGACTTAAGAGCCCCCTCACTGAGGTACTCGTAAATGTGTGCTGGGTTTAAATCAGAGGAAAGTTTCATGCTACTGATTGATCGTACCTTCAAGAACTGTTTGGGCACCAAGAATCCAGCAGTAGGAGGCATAGAGAGACACTGTTCACATGTAGAGAGTCCAGACTACCCTCTCCCAGCTCAGGAAACCCTGCCTGGGTGCCTTTCTAACATTCTGGAGCATTTGCTCCAGCTCAAGGCAGGACAGAGGGTCAGGGAGGTGATCCACAGCCATGTGCTTGGAACTCATATGCATGAGCTCTGGGAGAATTCTTATAACACTTAACTATGCAGAATTCCAAAATTTTATAGAAGAGACTCACAGAGGAAGTGCCTAGGCTAAGCAGTTATGTTATGAAATAGCTCACCCATTGTGTATTATCATAGCCACTTTAACCCCTCCCTTTCACTGGGTTATTTAAAAGTCAATATCAAACATGTTATTGTATCCATAAATATTTCAAAATGTATCTATAAATGATAAAAGAAAAAATATAACACCAGTCTCATTATCACAACTGCAGCATTAACAGAATGCCCTAATATCTTATGCTGTTTTCAGTATGAATTTTTAATAGCATTTCCATTTCAGTGACAAGCTAAGAAAAACTAATACACTGACCACTATCCAGCTGACCACCTCATTCCCAGGCGCTGCCCTCTAACTTCAGTTGCCACTTACCTTTGGGTTTATAATTCTGTCAGAACCTGAAAATGTTTCGTGAATTGGTGGGAGCCACTAACCAAAGAATGGAGGTGCGTTTAATGTGGGAATAATGCAGTGGTACCTTATGAGTGGCTTCAGAGAAGGAGTTTAAAGTTTCATTTTGTTTAGCTCTTTACATTAAAATTTTTTTAACTATCAAAAATGGGGATACTGATGAATATAGATCTGTCCCCAGCTCCCAGCCCCGGCCCCCACTGGTGCTGAGAAAGGGCCATGTGGCCCATTGTGCTAGATGCAAGTCTGAGTGGGAACAGGAGAGGAGAAGTGGGCCGCAGTTGCCCCAGCCAGCACTGGAACAAAGTTAGGGCAGCAGAGCCAAGAGTGGTGGCTGTGTGGACACTGAGTGTTTGATTTTATCTTCTGCATCATGTCTAATTTCACTTGAGTTCTTTAGGACTTACCAACAGGGACTTCTTGCTGGTTTATTCATGAACCTATTTAAATGTGTTTTTTCAATAAAAATAATTTGAGTCCACACTTGGAGGCTACAAGAAATGTTTTCCTTTAAAACAAGATCTGTTTGAGAAGCACCATTTAGGAGCATTCTTGCTTTTTAAATATTAAATTTCAGCCCATTCTGAATGAGGTCGTTTAGAGTCCAAAAAAGAATACTGGGAGCCAGGCCCCAGCCAGGCCTGCTCCATCACTCACAGCTAATTGGCTTGAGCAAGTGAGGCACTGATTTCCTCCGTCTCTGAACACCTTATCCTAAAGGGGACATGGAGGCGATGCCTCCCACTGGGGAGGAGTTATCATGAGAATTCAGGGAGACGGTGGATGGGAAACCACTTGTCACATAAATAGTAGCGAAATCTTGAATCTGAGAATCCACCAGGACACAAGGCCAGGCGGAGTGGGTTCAATAGGAAATGGGAAGTGAGATGACAGAAGAGTAAGTGTAAACCACTCTGTCTTACGATTCAAGAAAAATTAGGGAAGACCAGGGACGAGAGAGTCTTAAGCCATTTTTAGAAAAACTTGTTTCACGTATTTTTCATGAAAACCTCAATTATGGAATTTAAATGTTCTGTTTAACATTGAATCACACACAAACTTTTAATAAATTCCTTCCAAATTAGTTCCACTTACGCATCAGCTTTCATCTTCAAATTACAGAAATGATCACAGTGAAGCATATTAACTGCATTACTAAACACCCAAGTGTTCAGGTTTTTCCCATATGCCTCTGCGGTTGTGGTCCCCATATGAAGGCCCCATCCAGTTGAATAATTTACCAATTTTCATGAGAAAGGTTTTAACATCCCTAGAACATGCACTTCACACTAAACAGTAAAAGGAGAAGTGATAAATTAATTTCACACTTTGAATCCAAATCCCCAGGAATGTTTTATTTTCCTATTTACTTTTAAGACTAAAGAATTCTCCTTTTTTCAAGATATAAGTGCTAATTGTGTCTCTGGCATTAGCAAACCTTAAATAAAGAACATCTTACATTAAAAAAAGAGAGAGAGAGAATCAACTAGAAAAAATTGTTGAGCACACATTTTCCTTTCTAAGCACACACAAACTGTGTCTGGGCACCAATTTCTACCTCAGAGCCAGAAGTAAACAAGTCAGGGGTGGAGGTTAAGGCTGGCAGGGCCACACAGCTGTGAACTGAAAAGAAGGACCTGTGTGGCAGGGGAGACTGCAGACACCCTCCTGGCACTGCGCTACTGCAAGGACCGCCGAGCTCTGACCGTGGGCGTCACCAACACCGTGGGCAGCTCCATCTCCCGAGAGACGGACTGCGGCGTCCACATCAACGCAGGGCCAGAGATCGGTGTGGCCAGCACCAAGGTAGGAGCCACGTGGGCACCCGCAGGAGGGCCTCCGCTGGGTGGGTGGTCCTGGGGGGGCGCCCCGGGATCTGTCTCATCCTGAGTGGGCACCACATGCACATGGCCCCAGTTCTGCTAGCACCACGGCTCTGTCCTCAGGCTTACACCAGTCAGTTCATCTCCTTGGTGATGTTTGGTTTGATGATGTCTGAAGACCGCATTTCACTGCAGAACAGAAGGCGAGAGATCATCCGTGGCCTGAAATCTCTACCCGGTATGTTCCAGAGCTCACCTGCTCATTGTCAAATCCTGTAGACTGTTCCTGGCTGCTGCTTTGCCTGACTCTCTCCATAAATGATACTTTTAATCATTCCCTTCTCCTCAAAACTTCTCTTTACTGCTAAACTCCTGTAGCAGCCCCCCACTGGGCCAAGATTCCAGTCCACACTTGTCCTCAGGCTGTGGAGCCCTGCACACTGGGCCTCTGTGCTCCTGACCCTTCCCAGCTCCCTTCCCCTCCCAGGCCTCCCTCACCAACTTTCTGATCTTCAGCAATGCCGAGTGCTTTTCACCAGAAGACATTTGTCCTGGCTCTTTCTTCTACCAAAACTCTCTTCCTCCAGCTCTTCATATAACAAACAGCTCCCGTCACCCAAGTCTTAGCTCAGAAATCACCTCCTGAGACCCTCCTTGGCAACCCTAATAGGGGCCTTAATCCCTGCTTGCTGCTGCTGCTGGTTTGTCAGTCAGTCGTGTCCAACTCTGTGCAACCCCATGGATTGTATCTTATCAGGCTCCTCGGTGCATGGAATTCTTCAGGCAAGAGTACTGGAGTGGGTTGCCATGCCCTTCTCCAGGGGATTTTCTCAACCCAGCAATCGAACCAGGTCTCCTGCATTGCAGGCAGATTCTTTACCACTGAGCCACCAGGGAAGCCCAATCCCCTGCTTAGCGCTGTATAATACAGGAGCCCATTTCTTTTCTTTATATCACATGCCATGATTTGAAATTACCTGTTCTTCTGTGTATTGACCTGTCTTCCCCAGCCATGTCAACTTAGCGAGCACCAACCCTATCTGTCAGCGTCACTGCTGGTTTCCAGGTGTCCAGCCAGGGCAGACAATCAGTAGTTGCTCAGGAAACACACGAGGAGTGAATGGCCCCAAGGCTCTTCTGGGTGGAGCCATTCCCAGTCTTACCTGACTTTCTTCTGGAACAAAGGGCAAAGAGAAGGCAGTAAGGGAAAACCACTGTGTAACCATGCTAGGTCTCAGGGTCTGAATCGGACCGAGACAACATGCTAAAAATTTTCTTTTATTAACAAGAAATAAAAAATTTTCTTTTATTAAATTTTTATTAACATTTTCTTTTATTAACAAGAAAAGCATTTTAACTTTAAGCCAGGTAACAATCCTGCAAGAACAGGACTCCCTTCTGGTAAGTGGGCATTTATCAAGATGGGACCCAAAGATCTTGGGGGGCATAGAAGACCCTGTCAGTGAAAACTGTTTTTGTGGTAATGCGGTTTTTATGACAAAGGGGATGCTTTGCCTCCCTCACTGTGTGGACATCTGCAGCGGCGCTGGTGGCTGCCACTGGCACTCAGCACTCTTCAGGGCCGAGGCAGCACAATGTTCTCATGACCAAAATGCAACAACTCCACTTAGGGATGTCTTTGATTATGTGGCAAAGTGCATTAATCCTACTAAATTGTAACACTTTTTAATAGTCTATGTGACACATGGGAGGTATGCAGCAAGTGTGTCTGCTGCACCCTGAAGTCTGATGGTTGTTCCAGAGAAAAGTACCCTGTGGTTGATTGAGTAGTAAGCTGACTTGGTACTCAGCAGACATTTTCTCAAAAGTGAACCAAGTCAGCCCCAAACTTCGAGAAAAGCTGATGATAGTATCCATTGCCAATGATAACCTTTGAGCTTTCAACCAGAACAGGATCTGGAAAACGTATAGCTGTCAGCTCTAGTGTCACGACTTCCTAATACTCAAAAACATCTCTGATACGCTCACAGTGATTTTAACAAGTTGAACTGAACTGAACTGAATTTAAAATATATATATAGTTTATAATGAATNCTTCCTAATACTCAAAAACATCTCTGATAAGCTCACAGTGATTTTAACAAGTTGAACTGAACTGAACTGAATTTAAAATATATATATAGTTTATAATGAATGTGTCCATTTTTGGAAGATTTGAATAACCCAATGAACCGCTATTTTGCAAATGGCCAATGCAGTGTTACAAAATTATGCACATGTAAAAAATCCATTTATGTAAGTACACAATAGACTAATACATTTTAAGTTGACAAAGAAATAAATTTTGATTGATATGATCTCCCTTTTAAGAAATTGTCACTTCTTAAGTTTGGTGTAATATCAAAGACATTCACGATTATTTGAAAAAGTTATTTAAATGCTCTTTTTATCTCCAGCTACAAATCTGTGAGGCCAGATTTTCTTCAACCAAAAGACATATTGCAATGGATTGAATGAGGAAACAGATAAGAGAATCTGTCTTCTATGAAAAAGTCAGGCATTAAGGATTTGCAGAAATGTGAAACAGTGCCACTCTTCTCGCTGGGTCTTTTTTTTTTTTATGCTTAAATCGTTATTTTCAAATGAGTGAATAACTAATTTTCTCAGTTTCTAATCTGGTAAATATTGATAGATAAAACCCACAAAAATAAAGGCTCTTAGAAATTCACAATAAATTTTAAGGTTATAAAGGAATCCTGAGACCAAAGAGTTTGAGAAGTGCTGGTCCATCTCACACAGGCTTTTTTTCCAGACATAGCACACGGCCAGATGAGGGGTATTATTCGGGAGTGTCCGCTCTGGCTGGCCAGCTGGAGGTCTAGCCTCACTGATCCTGTGCTGCCTTGCCTATAAAATGGAGCTAGAAATAACACTTCCTGCTTCCCTCCTGTGCTCGGGAAAATAGGAGCACAAATACGAACCACCGTCTCAATAAAATCCTAGCCGATTACACAAGCTGTTTCCCATGATCTGCATTTAAAATTCTTTTAAACTAATGCGAGGGAGACAAGTGTAAGCGATGTGAGTTTGGAAGCCTTGTCTTATACACCGTGACTTTTCTTTGTGAATCTTGCTTTATAATTGATGTGACTGGCTCTCCCCATCTGCTGGTGTGCCTGACTTAGAGCTGATCAAGGAGGTGCTGTCCCTGGATGAGAAGATCCATGACCTGGCCCTGGAGCTCTACACACAGAGGTCGCTTCTGGTCATGGGGCGAGGCTACAACTATGCCACTTGCCTGGAAGGAGCCCTGGTGAGCACCCTCTGCCCAACCCCCTCCTCCACCGGCCCCTGAGTGAGGGCAGGCATGGGAGACACCCCAGGAAACCCACAGGAAAGGGCAGGGCGTTGGGCTGGGGAGGGGAGGGCGTCGCTCTCTGACCTAGTGTCCTAGCCCTGCTGACTCGGAGATGCAGGCTGCTAGTCTCCTGCAGAGAGAGCCCAGGGGGGTTCACCTGCCTCACAAGCATCTTCTGAGAGGCTGGTAGTTATTGTTCACATTTGACCCAGGAGGAAGTTGAGTCTCCAAAAAATTCACCTTGCTCAAGATTACATAGTAGAAGTAATCAACCTAAAATTCAACCTGTTAAAAAATTTTTTTTGCTTTTTTCTATTACAAGAAGTCTGTGTGGGAGGATTTGGGTACACCAGAACTGCAGGGTAAAGTCTCTACACAGTTTCCCCTGTTACTCCTCAATCTTCTGAGGTGAGGTGAGATCCTGCAGGAGATAAGCATAGAAAGCCCTGCATTTTTTATAGCAATGTCTAGCTGTTTTGCCCACTGCAGCAATAAAGATGTGGCTTGAGAGAAAGCTGATGGAGTAGGGACAAGATACCAGGACCACAGGGCTGCTAAGAGGGCAGAAAGAGATATACAGAGACCCAAGCCTCGAGCTTGCCTTACTCACTATCCACTTGCTGTTTACAGATCAGGTGATCAAGCAAGGTAAATGGGAGCCAGTCTCAGCAGGGCAGCAATCTATAACTCAGCTAGGCTCCCCTCCTCTGCCTGTGGGAGCAACTGCCTATGCCCCCACCACCCCCGTTTGGAAGAATGATGCCACCAGTGGGAAACAGAGTATTACAGGAGGCAGGGCGCTGGGGTGAGGTGCAAGCCATGAGCTGCCAGACTGCAGGAAGCTTCAGCTCCCACATCCTTCCAGTGCAGGCTCTGGCACCCGTGAGGGGCCACGCACACAGCTTCCCTGGAGCAATAGACTCAGTGCTCGGGTGGGGCACCCTTCTGGTACCCCACAGCTATGCCTCTGCTGTCTAGTGTGGGGTGCTCAGCTGCAGCTCCTGAGTGTGCTGGTGAAAGATGCATACTCAACTATGTCTCCAAGTTAGTCCTGGAGGAAAGAAAGAAGCTTTTACACTGCTGCTGGCACAAGTCCGTGGCCCCTCTGTGGTCGCTTGGGTACAGTACTTCCGCCGTCTGCAGCATCCAGAGTGGAGCCGCACTTCTGACAATGTTTCCCTGACCCAAGTAGTTCTAGGGGGGTTGAGAAATATTTTCTTCGAAACTCTCACTAGTTCAATGACATGGGTTTAATGGTAACTGAAAACAAAAAAAAAAAATGGATCTCTCTAAACATAGGGGGAAGACTCCATTAACACCCCAGTGTGTGTCATTTTGCTTGATAGTTAAGTTGGAGCAACACTTTAGAAGTTATTAATCATCCAGAATTGAGGGACCAGTTAATTAGATAATTAAATGAAGGTGTAGAGTACAGCGCCATCATTACAAACTATGACTGTTAGGGAAACCGTGGGGCTGGCTCAAAAGGGAAGGGGACAAGCCAGATTGATACTGACGTGCCCATCACCGTGGCGGCAGGGTGGCTGCGCCCCAGAGCTCAGCTGAGGACACAAGCTGTGTGCTGGGCTTTGTGCGTGCACTAGACAGCAGGTAGCCCTCTTCCCTGGGCCTGGCCTCACTGGCTATCCTCAGTACCACTGCCCACGCCAGTGTGTCCATCTGCCTCGTGGGCCTCAGCTCCCTGCTTCCTGGATCATCCTTTCCCTGGCTTCCCTTTCTCCCCACTGGGTGATCTGTTCCCATTAGCAGCATGGCACTGATTCTGCCTCATGTTTCCCCAGAAAATTAAAGAGATAACCTACATGCACTCAGAAGGCATCCTGGCTGGAGAGTTGAAGCACGGCCCCCTGGCGCTGATTGACAAGCAGATGCCTGTCATCATGGTCATCATGAAGGACCCCTGCTTTGCCAAATGCCAGAACGCCCTGCAGCAGGTCACAGCCCGCCAGGTGAGGGCCCTCCGGCAAGCTGGGTCACTTCTCTCCTGTTCTCCTCCACTCATGCCCACCTCACCCACTGTTGGCCAGCACCAGCAATGAGTGTTCGTTCCTGCTGGTGAGCGGGTGTGAGCACATACTTCTGGGGTCCCTAGTGCATGGTGCACGTTCAGAAAGGGACTGGCCAGCCTACAGCCATGCCCACATAAGCTCTTAGGTGAGGCCCAGTGATCCAGATGGCCCGGAGGGGTCCTGGACCCGAGACATGAGACCACAGGAGGTCTGTTGGAGAGCCCTGGGGGCAGTTCTGATATTGGCCACCCAGAGTTAGATTTCACAGGTGAAGGGCTCTGTCCTCCACAAGACCACCCTCACATCAGCCACCAACTGCAGTCTCTCGGCTTCCCAGCCCACCCGTATTTCTGACCAACTGGATCCAAATTCAGGAGTTTCCATTACTGAAACCGCCCCCCACCCCCAGTTTCAGTAATCCGCTAGAACTTGGAAAACACAGGCTGCTTCCTCTGCCCTGAACAGTCTTCCCACCTTTCTTCAAGCAGTTGGCCTCTCATCATTCAGGTCTCCATACAAATGCCTCCTTTTCAGAGAACTTCTCAAACCTTCCCACTGTCTCCCAATCATGTAATGGGGTTTTACTGCCTTGGTGACATTTATCTGAAATTCACTGCTGTTTATTGGTTTGCTTATTGACATTTTTGTTTTCCTACCACTTGACTATAAGCCCCTAGAGTAAGGGGTAAGAACTCCTGCTCTTTGCAAGGCCCACTGAAGCCACTCAATAAACGGGTGCTAAATTAATGCAGCAGGAGGGTGTCCCACCACCGCAACAACAGAAGCATAGGCACCTTTTTGACAAAAGCCTCCAAACTCTTTGACCTGTACACAAATCAGATACATCACCTGACCTATAACTCCAGCAAAGACAAAAGATCACAATATTATTGTTGCAATATGTTGATCTTAGAAACTCTGTGGTGTGTGACGGTTGCTCCTTTCAGAGATGACCTGCATCTTGTGATCATATTTCTCTGTCTTAGGGTCGCCCGATTATACTGTGCTCCAAGGATGACACTGAAAGCTCCAAGTTTGCGTATAAAACGATCGAGCTGCCCCACACCGTAGACTGCCTGCAGGGCATCCTGAGTGTGATTCCCCTGCAGCTCCTCTCCTTCCACCTGGCTGTACTCCGAGGATATGACGTAGGTCTAAAACTTGCACCTCATCCAGCAAAGGGGAGAGACATAATCCATTTGGTTCTTAAATACTTATTGGGTATAAATATTCATAAGGGAAATGTTTTCATTTAAAATAATTTTTTAAAGTAACTTATGCCCCCTGAAAACGACAGGAACTGCAAGATGTGTAGAGACCATATTAAACCATACGCTCCTCTCCCAGAGGCAATTTGATGAGCAAATTTAATATTTTAGTTTGGTCTTTTCCTTGTGCCTGTAAATCTTTTAAGATGTTTTGAGATAATATCAAGGATGAAATTTCACAATTTTCTTTTTAATACATTACAAGTGTATACAATACAAGTTCTCAGATCTTGAACTTGTAAGCAGCATTTGATCGCTGCACAATATTCCACCACAGTCTTATAACATAGATTTTAACAATGACTTAACCAGTCTTCTGTTGTTTAAACTGTTTCTAATCTTTTGGAATATCTGCATAAATAACAATTGCAGTGAATTATCTTTGCACATATATATATCTTCCTCCCATATTAGAAGGTTTACCCTCAATCTAGCAAATCATTCAACATTTTGGGATTCCTATTTCAATTTCTGTTCCAGAAAAGAACAAATTTATGATCTCACCAGAAAGTGTGTGTGCAGATAGAAGTCTTATTGCAAGTTTATTTTGAGGAGCTTTAAAAAATACATATCAACACCAAAAACAATATAACAACATCTGATGTTACATACATCATCCATCATTGACAATCGCTAACATTTTATTATATTTGTTTCTTCTCTTCTTTAATGTTATTGTAAACAAAATAAGACCCTATAGATAAAGTTGAAGCCCACTTTATCAACCATCCTCAGTCACATTTCCTTCCCAAGCCCCACCCTTAACCAATATTTTAGTGTGTCTACTTCCAAGAAAAGTGAATTTTTAACAGTACAAGTTGAGCTAGCTGTTTTTAATAGCATGAATCATATCCTTTTAATAGTGTTAACACTGCATGACACATATCAGGTGCACCATTAACATTTACTGAATAAACATAATTGTTTCTAGAGTAAGAAATCCCTTCCAAGATGCAGGTCTCAAGGAGCTCATGGTTGGAGGTGCCCAGGAATATTCATCTTCCTATTGTGAAGTACTTTGAGAGCTGGCTTTACAACACAGTGTTGCTGAGACCTGTGGGTCTGAGCAGCTACCTTCTGTCATTTTAGGTTGACTTCCCCAGAAATCTGGCCAAGTCTGTAACCGTGGAATGAGAACCAAGAGGAGACCACTACCACCTTCAAGACCTGTCCCAGTGAAACCAAGTGGGAAGAAAAGCTGGCATTCGGCGTGTTCTCAGTAGATCCCGATAGAGCTTGACAGCTTTGATGTGCCTTGTACCCAAGTGCTTTGCTTACAGCTGGTAGTGTTTTCTCTGTGTCCTGAAGTCGCCAGAGGAGAAGGGAATCATTGTTTACACATGGGGATCTGAGCAGACTCTTCCAATACCGTGCAATAGAAATACAGCTCTCTTCAGAGTAACTGTGAACCTTTTTTAACCAACACTAGTTAAAGACAAAAGTATTTATAATGACAGTTGTATAGCTTTTAAGTTATTTTTCTAGTATGTGGCTTTCTGTAGCCAACGGTGCCCTCAGGCTACCCAGTGCGCCCAGTCCCCTGGCAGGGAATGTACATCTCAGATTTGAGTGCCAGGCATTGCCCCTCTGGACTCCTTTCTCCTTTCCCATCCTCTCTTGGCTGCTACTGAGTCCTGTCCTCTGACCTCGGGGAAGCCCACTCCCACCACCTTCCTATGCCTCCATAGGTTCTGTTGGATCTCAGCTCCTTTCAACAGTGTCTTCTCATCTTAATCTCTCCGACTCTCCAACTTCTCTTTCATCTCATCATGGTTCTTTTTAAGCCAGGCAGCATTTTGGTCCCTGCTCCTGCCCATAGTAAAAACAGCCTGAAAAATCCCATGCCAGAGAATAGTTTCAAGTGGGCCACCTTGCCCTCTATTTAAAAGCATGCACAATCAAAGTACTATGCAATTTTAAGACAATAAATAACAGTAAAATTGTATGTGTGTGTGATTTTTGTTAATCTTGTTCTTTCTGTGTACATATTTTTTGAGGGCTCCTCAAAGCAAACTGAGCAGTAACTCATGGGGGCAGTCCTGTTTCTTGGTAGCCACTGGCATTGTCCCCATACCCATGACCTGTGTGCTTCTAGAAGGAAAATGAGGACTGTGTTAACAGAGTGCAACAAAATGCAGGAGGTTTGGAACTCTGGAATGAGAATCCACTCAACAGATGTTGGAGGAGGCTGGGCCACGAGATGCTGCTTGAGATGGCTGCCCAGAGCCTGCACACAGCACACAGAGGTGAAACTCAGATTTGCACTTTTTTCCCCAGGGATCCTATAAAGTCACCAATTTCATTAATAGAATCAGGCAGGAAGATAGAAGGCCGGAGAGCCAGTTCTGGAGTTGGAATTTGGCTCCCTATGAAAGTGCTATCCCAGATAGCGCGAATGGTGTCTTCACAGCAACTAACTGACATGTGGGGCTCTAGAGTACCAGCAGACCTTAGTTCTGGACTACCTGTGGGCTATCCGGTGGCTTTCCTTCCCCTTCTAGGCTCTCCCCTGAATAACGGGGGTTGGAAACCTGGGAAGTACATTTCCAGCTGAATTCCACCAGTGAGAAGCGCTCCTGGGAGATTTGAAAGTTTAGAAATTGTATTATCCATTGAGAAATTCGTATCACTTATTTCTGCTCGGACAGAAGTGGATGGGGGGTCCTACTGTGGCCCTTGGCACCAATACACCCGCTGTGGCAGTGCTCCCTGCAGCTCACCCATCGCTCAGTGCTCCGTGCTGCGCTGGCCACCAGCAGAGGCTCCTGGGGCTCCTCCAGGATCCCACTTCTGAGAGCTGGCAGGAACCCAGGGGCCCTGATGGTACTCTCAGACCTCCCTTCTGCCCTTCTTACAAATAAATAAGGGTGTAAGTTCTGCTGGAAATGCCTGCCCTGGTTTCTGTCCTCCTGGCCAAACAATGACCAGCATAACTTTTGAGGTTAGGAGACTACAAACTAGCCAGAACCTCTTTATCTGAACACCAACCAGAAAAATGTATTTCATCCTTCACTCCTGCGGTGATGACCACCCTCACTTCCATACTGATTGATCCCTTGCTTTTCTTTATAGTTCTGTTTATCACATTCACACAATAATACTCAAACAAAACTACTGCCTAGTCTTGAAATCACAGGACAAGCACACAGCAGCCATGCAGGGAGAGCGCAGCAGCGCCCACACTGGGCAGAGGCTCCCAGAGGAGGTGAGCAGAGCAGGCTTGGGTCGTGGTCTGACTTCTGCTTCTCCAGGAGGTGACAAGGCCCTTTCTGGGGGAACTTGCAAGCAAAACCATGAGTCAGTTTGAGAAACAGGGCTCTCCACAGTCGGGTGCCTAGCAAGACTGAGGTGTCTACCAGGTGCTGGACATGCGGCAGAAGCCTGGTCAGTGAGAGCGGGCTGCTCTGTCTCTTCAATTTCTGACCCCGCCGGGGTCTACTTCCTGCTCTTGGGGGAAAAGCGGAAAACCTCTGTGAGTGACATGTGTGTCCTCAGCAGAGCCTAAGAGGAGAGACCCTCGCTACACATGGTCAAGACAAGTACTGATGAGAATCTGGGCCAGTTCTCCTGAGCATGCTGTCCTCAAGTAAAGAAGGTGGCCTGATGGAAATGGGGGTCTTGCCGATGACAGTCCATGTGGCTCCGCTGCCCTCCCCATCAGCGGCAGAGCTGTCACTCTGGGATCACCTTTCACCTTCCTCCAGGAAGTCCCGCCTCATCGCTCATCTCTCTTGCTTCCTGTCTCTTATAGTCTTCTTTTGAATTTCCTTTTTTGTTCTGGTGGAACACATCCTTCTTGAGTAAAGATGCTGGGAGGTAAAGGTTTTGAGGCCTAGCATGTCTAGAAATGACTTTATTACTCATACTTGATTGAAGGTTTAGCTAATTATAGAATTCTACGCTAGATAAAAATGTTTCTTTCAGAATCATAAAGGCAGTGATCCCTTCTCTTGTTCTCAGTGTCGTAGCTGAGGAGTCCAAGTCACTCTGGCATGCCTTTGTCAGTGACCTCCTTATTTCCTTCTTTTCGTTCCCTATGTCCTCAAATATCACAACAAGGTGCCTTGGATCTCTTTTCATTTAGTGTTGATTTCAGTCTGGTTACTCATAACGGTCAGGTCTGGATGTTTTCTTGAGTTACTTTTTTGTAGACTTCATTTTGCTTCTCTAGCCTTTCTGTTATTCAGAGGTGAAGCTGCTGGAGTGTGTATCTCAGGGGTAGAGCCTTTGACTACAGAGGTCAAGCTGATGCTTGACCAGTAATTTCTTATCCTTTCTATTATTCATCTTCTCTTTTTGTGCAACTAATTGGGAGGTTTCTTCAGTTTTCTCTCCCAACCTGTCTATTACCAAGATTTTTCATTTCTTCCAAATGATTTAATTTCCAAGAGCTCTTTTTTTTTAGCTCTGATATGTTTAACTAAAGCCCATAATTTATTCATATGTCCATAATTTGTCTCTAATTCCCTTTTCCTATTCAGGGACATCACAGCTCTCCTTTTGGCTATGAGTTTCTCAGACTTCCCTTGTTTGTGATTACTTTGACAGTTTTGAGGACCATTGGTTGGTATTTTGTAGAATGTCTTACACTTGGGTTTGTCTGATGCTATCCTCATGGTTAGACTGGCGCTCTGTGTTTTGGAGAGGAAGACCCCAGAAGTAAAATGCCATTCTCATCATTTCATATCAAAGGTACATACTATCAACATGTCTTATCACTGTTATATGAAACATGGTCACCTGACTGAGGTTTTGTTTGTCAGATTCTCTATTCCCCAGGGCTTTCTGGGGAATCCACATTCCATACTGAACTCTTTAGAAGGAAGCCACAATGCCTACCCCACACTTAAAGAGTAAGTGAGTTGTGCTTCACCTCCATAGGAGGGACATATCCATATAAATTATTTGGAATTCAGTACAGATTTGTCTGTTCTTCCCCACTTTTTTGTTGTTAAATCATCTATTACTATGAAACTCATGGATATTTATTTTTATACTTTGAGTCACAACCTAGAACTAGGTTACTTTTATTTTGTTGTTCAAATTTTCCAGCGATGGCTCCTGGGAGCTCCCTCAGTTGGCTCCTGTGGCACGCCCCCTTGTTTGTGGATGTGCTTCGGAAGCACTTCCTTTCTTGCCTACAGCCTGGTCTAGGCTCATCTTGGATATTCCCAGCCCCTGCCCTAGAATCAGCCATTGCTCTAAGGACCCCTGGTTTCCTTTGTTTGAGAATGGCATTAGAAACAAGACCTGGGCTCTGGGTGTGCTCCTCCTAGGATGCCATCACTTCTAAGCCAGCTCAGCTGAGAGCACAAGACCTAGTCTGTGTGCTGAATTGTTTTTAATGGTGGTTCTTGTTTCAAGGCACGGAGAAGGCAGTGGCACCCCACTCCAGTACTCTTGCCTGGACAATCCCATGGACGGAGGAGCCTGGAAGGCTGCAGTCCATGGGGTCGCTAAGAGTTGGACACGACTGAGAGACTTCACTTTCACGCATTGGAGAAGGAAATGGCAACCCACTCCAGTGTTCTTGCCTGGAGAATCCCAGGGATGATGGAGCCTGGTGGGCTGCTGTCTATGGGGTCGCACAGAGTCGGACAGGACTGAAGCAACTTAGCAGCTTGTTTCAAGGATGCAATATTTTTTCATATCCTCTGAAGCTTGCAAAGATTTATTTATTTATTTCTGTTGGAATTTCCTTCTCTACATAGCCTGTTTTTCTGTTTGATTTGTCTAAGTTTTTTTTGCCATGTGACCTTGGACTATTCAGATTCAAAGTAGGTTGAACAGTCCTGGGCACACAGTGGCACTTATTTTGATGCTGAGATTCACTGCTGGTCAGTGTGGTAGGGGACTTGTGGGCAGATGGAGGGTCAGGCCTTTCCTTTAGGCTTCAGGGTTGGTCAGACTTGCAGAAAAGTTTTCCAGTCCTTTGCCTTTGAGCAAGGGTCCAGCAACTGGTACTCTGGGAAACACCCGGAAGAGGAGGGCCGAGGATCACTGCATTCAGTCATGGGGCCATGGGTTCCCCATTCTCATACAGCTCCCATACTTTCAGCTATGCCCCCAGCTCAGACACCCTGTTTCTTATCACTGGAGAGTAAAATCCAGACTTCTGCCTTTCCCATCTGTTTTCTACCCTTTCTCTTTCCATGTCCTCATATGAGACTGACTGACCAGCACAGGGGTGGGAGCCCTGAAGGCCGAGCTATCACAGTCCTCCTATGGGGGGGTTTCAAACTTGATTTGAGACAGAGGGCCATCCCCCTTGGGTGGTGGGAGAGCAGGTGACATGGGAAGAAGGAAGCTGACACAGAGGAATGCGATGGGACAGAGAGCCTTCCTCTGTCTGCCAAGGCCTTACCCTAGCTCTCAAGCCTGCAGTACTGAGACCAGCTTTACCCTTGCAATCCCTCAGGTGCTATAGTGCAGGAAACTCCCCAACATTGTCCCCATTGGTTTAAATGCAGTGTGGCTTTCTATAACACAACTGAGACAGTACTGACTTGAACCCTCTGGCACATCTCTGGTCCTGGTAAGGGCTGGGGAGAAGACAGAGGAGGGCTTAGAGGAGGGGAGGGAGAGCAGGCCATGTGGGGAGAGACTGAAAGCCCACTCCACATGGAACCAAAGCTCAGATAAGCTAATCCCTTGCCCAAAGGACCATAACTGAAGTGGAGAGCCTGACCGGAACCCAGGCGAAGAGGCCCACGTGGGATGGGGAAGTGGGCAGTGTCTGCAGCATCCAGGGCAGGGAAGGGCAGCCAGAAAGAGATTCTGAAGGGCCTCCTCATGAGCAGGCCAAGGACAGAAGTCCCCAGTCAAAAACCAAGCCAGGTTTCCTCTCTGACTGCTTCTCCTCTCTCACCCCTACAGCCTATCTCCAAGACCCAACAATTCCACCTATTAAAGTTTTTTTTTCCTTTACATTAAGTTTGCTTTGATTTACACACATTAAGTCATCTTTTCTGAGGTGCACAGTTCTGAGTTTTGATACATACAGTCATATGTCTGTGTGCTAAGTCGCTTCAGTCATGTCCGACTCTGTGCAACCCCACAGACTGTAGCCCATGAGGCTCCTCTGTCCGTGGGATTCTCCAGGCAAGACTACTGAGTGGGTTGCCAGTCCCTTCTCCAGGGGATCTTCTCAACCAGGGATTGAACCCATGTCATAGTCATGAGGGCCACCATAATTAAGATACAAATAGAGTACACCCAACAGAAATACCCCAAAAGAAAGCTGTGGGAGAATTGATGCTTTTGAACTTGGTGTTGAAGAAGACTCCTGAGAGTCCCGTGGATTGCAAGGAGATCCAACCAGTCCATCCTAAAGGAAATCAGTCCTGAATATTCACAGGAAGGACTGATGCTGAGACTGAAGCTCCAATACTTTGGCCACCTGATGCAAAGAACTGACTCACTGGAAAAGACCCTGATGCTGGAAAGATGAGGGCAGGAGGAGAAGGAGATGACAGAGGATGAGATGGTTGGATGGCATCACTGACTCGATGGACATGAGTTTTAGCAGGCTCTGGGAGTTGGTGATGGACAGCACCAGGCGTGCTGCAGTCCATGGGGTCACAAAGAATTGGACACGACTGAGCGACTGAACTGAGGTGAACTGATCATCCCAAAAAATTCACTTGCGGCTCCTGGTGATTATCTCCCCCCACCCTCTACCTTGACCTCTGGCAACCACTAATATGACTTTGCTTTTCCCAGAAGGTCATATATATGGAATCATATGTGGTCTTATGTTTGGTTTTTTCACTTATTGTTTTTAGTATTTTTCCTTGTTGTGCACTTGCCATCAGGCCAGCTGTCAGGCAATATCCTACTGCACGGATATACCACAGTTCCTTTCCATTCACTGAATTATGGACACATGGGTTGTTCCTAGTTTTTGACTGGTTTGAATAAAGCTGCTATGAACATTTTTTATGTGAACATGCTTTTATTTCTCTTGGGTATATATCCAGTGATGGGATTGCTGGGCGATATGACAGATATATGTTTAATGTTATCAGAAACTATCAAATTGTTTTCCAAAGTGGATAAACCAGTTTGCTTTTCCACCAGCAGTGTATGAGAGTTCCACATCATTGCCAACACTCGCTATTGTCTTTTCTAATACAGCCATCCTATTGGGGTGTGTAGCGGGCTGTGTACTGAGAGTGGGTTGTAAATTAATTTGCATTTTCTTAAAGTTTTGAAACAGTTTTAAAATCAGTTCCTTCCTCTTGACACCTGCTGCCTCGGCCCCAGGCCAGCTGTCATCTTCTCTTACAAGGGCTGTAGCAATAGCTCTTTAATTGGTCTCGTGATCTTAAGTCCCTCATACCTGAAACTTCATGTGCCTTAATGATCTTTCAAAACAAACATCCCATCACATTGCTCACTTCCTTTCTTAATACTCCACAACAGCTGCCCATTACCTCCATAGCCAGGTCTCCACCCTGTGATGCCCCAAGGCCCAGTAGGTAAGGGGTAAGTGAAGCTGCAGGCAGGTGTGGGTAATAGGGAGTTAAGACTGTGGTGAACTAGGGGGGTCTCACCCAATGGGGCAGCTGCCACTCAGTCCCAGCTGAAACTATGGGAATATAAGCTTCACGTTGCCAGAACTTTAACTCTGGCAGACAGTGAAACCAACAACGAGAGTTTTCAAGGTGAAAGCTCCCAATTTTTAAATGTTGGCAACTAAAAAACATAGAAACCTAGAAAAACTCTCAGGGTTAAACAAGGCATTCTGTGAGCTGAGGCCAGCCTATGGGCCTCCAGTCACCTGTGCCAGTCCACCCACCTCAAAGCCCTCATAACTTTCCAGTATCCCTTCTCCATCTCCAACAATAAGTGATGTGTGGTTCCCTGAACACAGCGTGCAGGTCTTCACTTCAGAACCACTGGGTCTGAATGCTCTGTATGCCTAAAGCACCGGCCCAGCACATTCCTGCTGGCTTTCCATCCTCAGCTGGGGCTTCCTCTTGTCTAGGAGGCCTTCCTCAACTGCTTTTCCCCACCTGGCAGGCTAGATCAGCTGTCAGTCATGCCCATATGTTCCCCTCTCCCCCATCCCTACAGTTCTCAACCCACTTGTGGCAGGATCTTCTCACTTGTTAGCCTCCACTGGAATTCTGTACACTCTTCCAAGCATAGACCAGCTCCCTGCTCCCTATCCTGTCACTTCAGCGGTGTCCATAAATGTTCACTGTACGTCATAAGCCAGAAAACAGAATCCTTTCAGAAAGCTCTGCATGAAATGCTCTCCTCTGATGGGGTGAATATGTGTACAGTGATTTTTGGAACTCACTTTGCATGGGGTGATGGCTGCAAAGTCAGGACTGCAGTGTGTCTGAGAATGGGTGCTCCTTCCTAATCTGAGAGGCACCTAGGAATGCTTCTCTGTAAACCGCCAGACCTCATTAGTTTCCCATAGTCCTTGATGGTGGCAGTTTTTGCTCCCTATTTTCTGTTGTGCATCCGGAGCAGGTAGCAGTATGGTTGGGTGTGGGCAGAAGGCTATCAGGTGGGCCCTTAGCAGTGCAGGCAACACTCAGCAACTACAATTTCAAACAAGGATGGGCCATACTTAGTTTTAGAAAACTCGCTCTGGCAGCCAAGGTCAGGGTGGCCAAAAGGGAACTCTGTACCTGGATCCCTTCCTCTACACTACCCCTCTTCTGAGGTCCTGGTACCCCCAGCCTGGCCCTGGGTCACAGGCTTGCCAGCCTCCGTGCCACCTGCTCCGTGCCCCTTAGCTTCCCCATTTGCAGAGTCCTGCTCCTTCCCTCCAGTTTGGCCCTTACCCTGGCCACCCTGTGAGGACTGTTCCTCCCTTACAGTTCACAAGTTTCCCCATCCCCAAAGTCCCCACACCCCATCCACTGACCTCTGAGATTTTCCCCAATGGGTCCAGCCTTCGTTCCTCACTTCTAGCTTTGCTAATAGAAACCCTGGTCTGACAACAACGCTCCCATCATTTCACACCTTCAGACCTGCTGGAACCAGATCCAGAGGCTAGCTGGGGGAGACACCTCAGAAGAAGGTCACTGCCAACAAATCACAGGTCCTCCGGGCCCTCAGCATTGCACTCCCTTCCCTCCATTTATGACTGCCATTCTCCTCTGAGAAGACCCAGGAATGCTCCTTTGTAAAACCACAGCTCTGACAGCCAGACCTCCTGAGTTTCGCATAATCCTTGATGGTGGCAATTTTTGTTCAAGAGGCTGCACTCTGCTCCAGGCTCACCAGCCAGTCTCCCCTCTGTCACTGACCTGCCGGGGGCAGGGGCCTACACATGGCCATCTCCTCCCATGCCCCTCCTCGGCTTCTGGCTGCTGCTGCTGCTGCTACTAAGTCGCTTCAGTCGTGCGACCCCACAGACGGCAGCCCACCAGGCTCCTCCGTCCCTGGGATTCTCCAGACAAGAACACTGGAGTGGGTTGCCATTTCCTCCTCCAATGCATGAAAGTGAAAAGTGAAAGCGAAGTCGCTCAGTCGAGTCCGACTCTTCGCGACCCCATGGACTGCAGCCTTCCAGGCTCCTCCGTCCATGGGATTTTCCAGGCAAGAGTGGTGGACTGGGTTGCCATTGCTTCTGGCAGCAACCCTCGAACTCCTTCACAGTGAGCAAAGGAATCCAAGGTCCATTCCTCTCGTCTCCACGTCCTCGCCGCCTCCGCCTCCCAGTCCTGGGCGCCAAGGCCCCTGCTTCCCCTCGCCCTGGCCCTCCCCTCATGGACCTTCTCCGCCTTCCTTCAGGCCGACTCGCCGCTGTCAGTCTGCACCTGCAAGCCCAGAGGCCCGGCTTTCGGTCCCGTCAGTATCCCTTCCATCGCCTCCCAGCGCGGTGCTCGGCCGCCGCACCGCGGGCACCGGTAAAGCTCCGTCAGCGCGCCGAGCCGGGCCTGCGTCAAAAGGAAGCGGAGCGATCAGCAGCGCGGCCGCCAAGCGCCGCTCCCCGAAGACCTGGTCAACCAGCGCCGGGCTCGGCCCGCCTCCCCTCCGGAGCCGCCCGGCAGTAGCCCCAGCCCCGCGCGCGCGCGATTGGCCGCGCCCGCCCAGCTCTCCGCGCGCTGATTGGCCGGCGCGCGGGTCGGTCAGACCGGGCGCCGCGGCGGCGGCTGCAGCGGAGGAGAAGCAATCCAGACCGGAAGGGTCCTAAGCGCCCCGGCGCCCCTCACACCCTTGGCGGCGGCGGCGACGGCGGCGGCGGGGCGGAGCGGAGCAGAGCGGGGCGGGGCGGCCAGCCGAGCCCGGGGCAGCGGAGCCGCGAGCAGCTAGCGCGCTGCGCCGCCAGTCCGCCCGCCTGCCCTCTCCCTCTGGCGCGGCGGCGGGGAGGCGAGGTGAGCCCGGCCGGCGGGTTAGGCCCAGCGGGGACTCTGGGACCGAGCCTCGCCGGGGAGGGGCGGCGGGAAGGCCGCGAGGCCAGGCTCCGCGGGGACAGGGGGGTGCGGAGCGGGAAGACCGGGTTCTGTGGGGTCTGCGGGGTGCTGGCGACCCCGGCCGCAGCCGCTCTTCCTCCAGGCTGCCGCAGTCACCCCCTTACGCCCGGCTGTCCGCGCCCCAGAGCTGCGGGCTCGCTCCCTGCTCTGGCCCCGGCAGACCTGCTCTAGGGTCTGTGGGCGCCCCCTCCCCCGCCCCGATTGTTTGGCACCCAGCTGTATACCTCCTCCCGGATGCTCAGAGCCTGGGATCTGATTCCTGCGACCTTGGCGAAGGCACTGATCCTTGCTGTTCCTCTGTTTTCCCCTCGGCAAAGTGGGGGAAATGTCTACCCTTTTGGACAGGATTGTTGTCAGGCTCTATGAATGTGTGTGAAAGCCCCTGGGCAGGAGCCCGCCCGGTGCACACTTGTGGAAGATTGAGCGGGATACTGCTCCTTGCTGGTTTGAGTGTAGCAGAGTCTGCCCCGAGTCCCCCATCCTTGTGCTCCCCAAGTGCCTTGTCATTGCATACTCAGTGCCCAGCAGTGCCTGAACGGGCCCTGACCAGCTCACCCCCAAGTCCCCCATCCCGGAGCAGTGGTCTCCTAACCTACCCATTTTACTGGCCTTGAACATTCAGCCCTGTTTACCTCAGGCCCTTTGCACTTGTATCCAGCGATTGGAGTTGCCTCCCGGATCTTTGCACAGCTGACTCCTTCTGGTCCTTCTCCTCACATGTTTCAATTTACAGAATGCTTTCCTTGACCACCCTTTCTCCTCCTCTAGTCATTCTGTCTCATTACATTAATTTTCTTCCCAGTATCTGGTTTGAAATTATTCTGTTGATTTGCCTGTTTATTTTCTGTCTCTCCCATTAGGATTATAGCTTTCTGAAAACAGGTAGTTGTCTGATTTGTCCACTGCTTTATCCCCAGTGCTTAGAAAGCACACAGTAAGTATTCAGTAATATCAGTTAAGTGAGTAAATGAGTGAATGAATGACCCTGCCAGCCTGTTGCCTCTGCTTTCTCTGTTTGTTTAGTGACTTCTGACTAACTTGTGAAACTTACATGCAGATGATAGGTTGCTTTAGTTTTGTGAAACATTTTAATGTCCTTGACCCCTTTATTGGGTAACTATCAGAACAAGCTGTAATATAAAATCTGACATTTTTATAATGTTTTAGCTCTAACTTCCTTCCTCGCATTCAGGACACATTGACTGAATTCTACATTATCCAGGTCAGCTTTCTGCTCGGCCCTGGGGACACAAAGGCAGTAGCAATAGGGTCCCTTCCTCCAGAGAGCCCAAGAGCCCAGTAGAGAAAGGAGACATGCAGACAGTGCCCCGACAGCTTGCTGTAGAGGAGGGGCTGTGCTGTGGGAACTGGGAGGAGGCGGTGGTGCTTGGCTGGTGCTGGAGTTGACTTGAATGGTGATGAGAAACTTGTCAGGTCTAGGGGAAGACAAGAAGTGGGGAAGGGCAGGGTGAAGGAGGAACTTCAGCCCAACCAGTTCAGTTCAGTCGCTCAATCAGGTTGCTCTCTGGGACCCCATGGACTGCAGCACACCAGGCTTCCTTGTCCATCACCAACTCCCAGGGCTTGCTTGAACTCATGTTCATCAAGTCGGTGATGCCATCCAACCATCTCGTCCTCTGTCATCCCCTTCTCCAATATTCAGCCCAGTATTGGGGTCAAAAATCAGCCTGTGGGGCCAGGTGTGAGAGATTGGAGTAGTGGAGACCCTGGAGAACCAGACCCCACTTACCCAGCAATTTTTAGAAAGAAGCCAGAACTTGAGATTTGTATCTGTACTCTCTTCATTTTTAATTGTTGGCAGTAGCTTATTTTAAAATGTTTTCAGTGCTGTGAGCCAAGCAAAATGCAGACCTCATTCGGTTTTATTAGAGGATTGTCGGACTTCAGACTTCAAGGCAGGTTGTTTAGGAGGGAAGAGTTGCAGTGAACTAGAAGGATAGCCCGCGACTAGGGCAGCTAGGCCCTGTCTGTCCAGGAACTCTCTTTTGTCACTGGAGCCCCGCGATAGCAGCTAGGAAGCCTGCTAGCCTCCACTTTCTACACAGGAGGAAACAGAGGCTCCCAGAGTTTCGGCAGTCTGTTTTGTAGCAAGCAGCTGGAAAGTGAAATTTGAACCCAGGTCTCCCACAGATCAGCATTCTTTCCTGAGTCCCTTAGCTCTGAGTATTCTCTTTGGCTCTTAGTTTGTTCTGGAAGAATAAAATCCAATCTAGATATTGTTTCCCTTCATTTAACCCTTTTTTCCCCCTTCAAAACGATCCTACAGGGTTAAAATCAATCCTATTTTGGCATAGTTTGTCTCTGAAGAGCGTTATTTTCCTGAGTTTCTTGAGAATCCACTCCTGAGAACTTAACTTTTCAGGATGCCACTTTAAATAATTTGTTGACAGATTAAAATGTGTTTATTTGGCCTTCCTAAATAAATGTTAGAGGGTACACCTCAATTTGTCTATTTAAAATAAAATGTCTTAATTTTCCGGATAGAGAAAAGTGCCATATGAAGCAATTAATGGTGAGTAAAGCAATTTATTTCATGATATATGAGGTAAAACAAAATCACATTTTTTCCTTAACATTGTTGATTTGGCAGTAGGAGGCCATGGCAGCTCGCTCTAGTATTCTTGCCTGAAGAATCTCATGGACAGAGGAGCCTGGCAGGCTTCAGTCCATAGGGTCGAAAAGAGTCCGACACAACTGAAGTGACTGACACACACACGCATACACAGCTGTCTCTGATCTAGTTATACTTGGTTAAGAAGGTGACATTTTTACATGATTTTCCTTAAAAATTACTAAATTTGTATTTGCCCTTTTGTGATTGTATGAACTGGTTTCAACTGCAGCCTTCGTTGTAACTGTTTATTACGAGATTTCAAACACGTGGGAAAGTAAACAGAGTGGTGTCTAGCTTCAACAATCACTAACCGCTGGCCAACCTGGTTCACCCCTGCCCTTGTGCCTACAGCTCTCACACACCCTCCGACACACACTGCGCTATTATTTTCAAGCAAATCCTAACTATCATGTCATTTCACCCATAACTTTTTCAGTTTACGTCTGAAAATTTTTAAAAAATAAGGATTCTTTCAAACTTGGAAAAGCAGTAATTAGTCATTCTGTAATATCAAATAGCCAGCCAGCACTCAAATTTCCAGGTGTCTCATAAATTTTATAGTTCCTTTAATAGTTTCTTCCTTGGAATACAGCGCCAGATAAGGACCATATATTGTGATTGGTTGATAATGTCTTTTAAAAGTCTCTTAATCTGTAGATCCCTCTTTATTTCTGTTTTTCTTTTCCTTGTAGTTTATTTGTTGAAGCGACAGTATTTCTGTTATTGGGATTTTACTGATTGTACCTCTGCAATGTAATTTCTTGCGTTTCTCTGTATTTCTTGAAAGTTTGTAGTTGGATTTAGACAAGGTTTGGTTGGATCCACGGAGCCTTCTTAGGTGGGGTGTGCGCTTCCTCTAGAGGCAGGGAGTCTTGATTGGCTCACACTATGATGTTAGCTACTGTTGATACTCAGTACCTGGACCCTTTGATTCATTAAAAGGCCATATTATTTGAGGGGACAAGTTTGTGTATCTTTTGCACAGCAGGAATTCATTTTTTATAAAGTACTGCGGGTCTTTTCAGATTTTATATTGGCCTTTGGATTGCCAGTTTAATATTTTTAACTGGTGCCTCAAATCCTCTTTGGAAAATGTTGGAGTGTAAATTAATAGATATAAAAATAATCAGCAATAGTAGTCTCAATTTTAGCATAGGAATTCTTAGAGCTAAGGAAATTTACTAGACATTTGAAAGTGGAATTCAGCAAATCTGATTTTCTCTAGAGAAAATTAATTTCATTCAGTTTTTTGGTTCATTTTTTTGTTTTTGGATTTTATAAAATGTTCTGCTCCCTCTTTCTTCTAGCTAATTTTTACCTAAGAACCTTTCTTAAGCAAAGCCTACATACTCTAAAACATTTCAGGAGTAATAAAAATAGATTCTAAGGATATATGAATTACAAATGAGGTGGGTTTTTTTCCCGTCCCTTGTGGCTCAGACTGTAAAGAATCTGCCTACAGTGCAGGAGACCCCGGTTCAGTCCTTGTCAAGAAGAACCCCTGGAGAAGAGAATGGCAACCCACTCCAGTATTCCTGCCTGGAAAATCCCAAGGACACAGGAACCTGGAAACAACTGAGCAGCTAACACTTTCACTCTTTCAAAAGCGAGGTGTTAATGTTAACTCTCTTTATGTTAAATAAATTCTGGCCTGTTTTAAGGTTGTTATTTAAAGTATTTCCATACCTGAATTACTTGGCATTAGGAGAATGCACAGTGTGAAAACCACCTGTTAGTCTGTCTTTCCATAGGCCAGCATAGGAAAAACCTGGGGATTTGGTTTAAAAACATAATTTTATTTAGAACAATTTGTTTAAAAAGCATAGCTCCACTCCCTACAATGCTTCTGAGAGAAAGAATAATAATGATCGCCTTTAAAACAACTCCTTTTCCTTAAAATAGATATACATACACATATATTTCTATAGAATTGTAAATAATTTAATTTGTTACACTATTTGAATATTGTGTATCTAAATTGATGCTGCTACTAGTTTGATTTCAGAATATCTAGGCTTAAGGATGCAAACCAGGTAGTGAATCCCCTAGCTCTGATTCTGGAATCAAATCTGTTTTTCTAACTCTTAACTCTCAGAAACATAGCTACTATTATATGTTGTAAAGTGGATGACTTCTAAAAATTTTATGGCACACCATCTACCTGTCAGGCCCTAGAATGAAAGGCAGATTCTGTGCGTTGCCTCCTGTCGTTTCTTTCATGGAGGTGCTCACCAGCATTAACCGTGTGATCAGCCTTTGCACTCACCAGGGTTGAGTTCACATTTTCAGAATGCAGATATTTGGAACAAGCAGAATGGGTGTGGTAAGATCTGTTCTAAGGTCAGCTAGGTGAATACTCTGGCCTATGCTGAGCACTGTGCTAGCTGTCCTCTGAGGTCGCTTCTGCAGTTATCCCCCTTCTACAGATGAGTATAAGTGCTTGCCCAAGTTCACTCACCCAGATAAGTGGCAGACCCACTGCCCTCTGACTCCAGAGCTGCCCTGCACTTACGGTCCCATTTAGTTTTCCTTTAACAAGTATGTACTGGGCACCCACTGTGTAGTTCGTAGAGGACTGAAAAATAGAGGAGCTCACAGAGTAGAAGTGGAGATAGACTTGCAAGGCAAACAAATACAGATGGTGATGCTCAGAAAAGGGGGGCTGCCTGGCATGGTTGGAAGGGAAGGCCTACTGAGGAAGGCTTGCAGAAGAGCTTCCCCTGGACTTGGAAGGATGAAGGTTGGCCAGGAACACAGAAGACGGAGGGAAGTCATTTCAGGCAGATGGGACAACTCAGGCAGAGGGACCTGAAGGTGTGCAGGAGCTGGAGCCTGCCGCCCCCGGGGGCTTGATAAGGCTTGAGAGTGAGCAAGAGGCCCTGCAGGACTCCTCTGCTGTTCTCGCGATTCGAAGTTTACTCTTAACACAATCGATCGCTACTGAAGGAACTCAAACATAAGAGTAGTATAATCACAAATCCTTTTCAGCAAGTCTCTTTAATTCTTGTTTGAAATAATTACAAATCCTAAGAAGTTGCACAAATACTACAGAGAGGCCCTGTGCCCCCTTCACCTGGTTGCCCCAATGGTTGTGTATTTATATAGCTATAGTGCAATACCAGAACCAGGCAGTTAGTATCGGTACAGCGTTTGTATAGTTCTATGTCATTTTATCACATATGGAGGTTCATATAATCACCGCCATCATCATCAAGATACAGAACTATTTCATCATCCCAAAGATCCTCCCTTGTACTACCCCTTTATAACCACACTGCCCCCCTTCCCCTCCCACCATCCATAATCCCTGGCGACCACTAATCTGTTCTATATCTCTGTAATTTTTCATTTTAGGGATGTTGTATACATGGATTATGGACGTTTTGAAATTGGCTTTTGTCACTAGAATTTCATAATGCCCTATGACCTACCCAAATTGTTGTTGAATATCAGTAATTCAATCATTTTTAGTGCTGGGTGGTAGTCGGTTATATGGATGGATGTACAGCAATTTGTTTAACCATTCACCCACTGAAAGACATCTGGATGTCTTCCAGTTTTGAACTATTACAGATGTAGCTTCTTGAGCATTCATGTAAAGGTTTTCATGTGCACAGATATTTCTAATGTGGTATGTATACCATAGATTTGAGGTATCAGGAATGGAGGCTAGGAGAGCACTTTGGCTGTTGGTGTGTCTCGGGCACAATGGGGCCTTTACTCACAACATTGAGTATCAGGGCAGGAGGCCGGGAGACTGATGACTGCAAGTGGGAGGAATTCTTGTTAGATCCTTAGGATCCAGCTGTGAGTGACGTGATAACCAACTACTAGTTGTTATTCTGTGTCATAGTATATGCCATAAGTTAAGCACTGATGTTCAAAAGAGTGGCCCTGAGATGCTGTGAGGCTTTTGATTATTCAGGGAAGATAAAGTTGTGCTAAGATCCCTGGAGAAGGGAATGGATGCCCACTCCAGTATTCTTGCCTAGAGAATTCCATGGACAGAGGAGCCTGGTGGGCTACAGTCTTGGGGTCTCAAAGAGTCAGACATGACTGAGTGACTAACACACACACACACACACACACGGATACTATTTTTAATAAGAATAAAGTAGGAAAAAAGAACAACTTGATTAAAACTTTTGGCAGCAAGCATTGAAACAAAGAAGGTGATTGTGACAATCTGCTTTTAATCACAGCAGTAAGTTCACTTAAATATTGAATGCCCTGGGTATTCTGAAGCATTAGTGTGATTAAAGGTTTGATTCTGTGGATCACTGCATTATCTTCATCATCAGGAGAAAAGTGTCTAGGTGGGTTGAAGCCAACAAGATATTTTGTCCTGGTCCTAACTAGCCCTTCGACAATCACTTTACTTTCTAAATAAAATTAGAGATATTCCAGTGGTATATTGGGAAGAGCATGGATATTGTAGTCAAATACACCTCAGTTCAAATCCAGGCTATGCTACTCTCCAGCTGAGAATCTGGGCAAGTTACTTCCTGTCTCCCAGTTGTTTCCTCATTTGCAGGGTGAGGCTAGTACCTGGATCTCACAAGCTGTTAGGAGAGTGTATATAACTGTACTGAGCCTGGCCCACTTGCCTTCCTGTCTCCAGTCTCATCTGCCTCAAATCCATTCTCTGTATAGGGGTCAGAGTGACCATTCTTCAGGTTTTTATTTAAAAGTGTTTAGTTTTTAAAATGTGAAATATGTGCATAGGTAAAAGAAAAAAAAAGTGGTGACGCCAGGAATGAAAGTCTTGTTTCCCACTGTTTCTCTGCACTTGCTGATACATTGTCTGTGTATCTTTCTGTACGTTGGCATTTACTGTCTGCACTCTTCTTTGCCTTTTTTATTTCCTGATATATCTTAAACATCTCTTCACATCAATGCCTAAAGTCCCTGCATTGTTTTTAATGGCTTTATTATGCTTTTATGCCATAATTCATTCAGTCATTCCAAGGGTACTTTTGAGATTATTTCTAGTTTTTTTGCCTGTTACAAGCAGTGCTGCAAACATCCTTGCACAGTGGTCTTTGCGTCCTTGTACATGTATATTTGTCAGGTGCGTTTATATAGAATTGTAGTTGCCAGGTCAGGAGACATGCAGATTTTCCCTCAGATATTACCTGTTTTACTTCCAAATAGTGTTTTACGAATTTATGTAATCCGTACTAACTTATACTCACCAGTGTGTGTGAAAGTACCTGCTTTGTCACAACGAGGTTCTTACTTGCCTGCAGGTCTTGCCTCCTCCAGGAAGCCTTCCTCTACATCTGCCTCTCACTCACATATTCCACTTGTCCTCTCCCTCTGCCCACCACTCTGCTGGACTTCTGCCATGCGGACAGTGCATGCCCCCAGGACACTTCCTGTGTGGTATTATGTGTTGGTGGTTTGGAGGGAAAGGATTGTCCGATTAGTACTCCATGGTGTCCTTGGTGGCTCAGAGAGTAAAGAAGCCGCCTGCAATGCTGGAGACCTGGGTTGGATCCCTGGGACGGGAAAATCCCCTGCAGAAAGGAATGACAGCCCGCCCCAGTATTCTTGAATGGAGAATCCCGTGGACAGAGGAGCCTGGCGAGCTACAATCCGCGGGGTGGCAAAAAGTCAGACATGACTGAGCGACTGACACACAGACACTCAAACACACACACAGCCCTCATGTTTGGTACACAGGAGGCCGTCAGGAAATGTTTGTTGGGAGAAGTCAGTAAATAGTAAACAAATCGTAGCTGACATCTCCCCAGGTCTCACATTATATGCTCTCCACTGTTGTTTCCCATTTTAAAATGTTATAACTGTGTAAAGCTGTGGTGGAAAGCTGTGCTGTGCTGTGTAAGTCAGTTCAGTTGTGTCTGGCTCTTTCTGACCCCATGGACTGTAGCCCGCCAGGCTCTTCTGTCCATGGGATTCTCCAGGCAAGAATACTGGAGTGGGTTGCCGTGCCCTCCTCCAGGGGATCTTCCAACCCAGGGATCAAATCCGTCCGTGCCTCTTCCATCCCCTGCATTGGCAGGCAGGGCCTTTACCAGTAGTGCCATCTGGGAAGCCCCAGAAAGCTATAGTTAGAGCTAATTTTGTTATTTAGAAAAGTTAAGCAGAGACTTAATACTGTATTTACAGTACCTGGGTTGTTTATATTTAGAATACTAGAGGTAGGGAAAAAAATTTTTAAGCATTTCTTACTCCAGGCTCTAAACAGATAGGAATGTTCCTCCTGCCCAATGTTTATTCCTAGAGTGGGTAGATTTTATTCCAGTATCCTGGAGGGGATACTACAGGAGTCTCCAATCTTGAAGAAATAGAGGTTTTCAGTTAGAGCAATTCATTTGACAAGCATTCATCGAAGCAGCATGGTAAGTGGGGAGGGTGTAGACCTGAGGCAGGTGCCTTTGGCAAAGGCCATGCTGCTTCCTAACCTTGAGGCGCCCACTCACCACACTCGGGTCTGTAAGCGCCGAGTGTACCCTGGGAGCTTTCTCAGTAGATCTCTGGTTGGCGTTGAGTAATGCCGTGTGAGAGGGAAGACAGGCCCTCCCTCCTTTCGAGGAGCTCCTCGCCCGGCAGGGGGAGGCGGAGGCAGACCTGCAGAAGCTGAGTGACCGGGCGGTGTGACGGGCAGTGGACCCCACTGCTGGGAGCCGAGGTGAGGAGCCAGCACCTGCTAGTGCTGGGGGTTAAGTCAGGGACCCCACCTTCCGGGTGTTGGTACCGTGGTTGCCTGAAGAGTTCTTACACTTCTCAGTTCGTGAATTGTCTTCTGAAACCTGGTGGATGTCCATTTTGTTTATGACTGTTTCTTGTTTGTTGTTGTTTTTTTAGTAGCTGAGTAGTGTCTGACTCTTTGTGACCCCTTGGGCTGTAGTCCGCCAGGCTCCTCTGTCCATGGGATTTTCTAGGCAAGAATACCTGTTCAGTTCAGTCGCTCAGTCGTGTCCGACTCTTTGCGACCCCATGGATCGCAGCACGCCAGGCCTCTCTGTCCATCACCAGCTCCCGGAGTTCACTCAGACTTAACATCCCTTGAGTCAGTGATCCCATCCAGCCATCTCATCCTCTGTCGTCCCCTTCTCCTCCTGCCCCCATCC
>SJYQ01003953.1:217061-235855 GCA_006410935.1 Redunca redunca
AATGTCTCTGCTTTTGAATATACTATCTAGGTTCGTCATAACTTTTCTTCCAAGGAGTAAGCGTCTTTCAATTTCATGGCTGCAGTCACCATCTGCAGTGATTTTGGAGCCCAAAAAAATAAAGTCTGACACTGTTTCTACCGTTTCTCCATCTATTTCCCATAAAGTGATGGGACCGGATGACATGATCTTTGTTTTCTGAATGTTGAGCTTTAAACCAACTTTTTCACTCTCCTCTTTCACTTTCATCAAGAGGCTTTTGAGTTCCTCTTCAGTTTCTACCATAAGGGTGGTGTCATCTGCATATCTGAGGTTATTGATATTTCTCCCAGCAATCTTGATTCCAGCTTGTGTTTCTTCCAGCCCAGCATTTCTCATGATGTACTCTGCATATAAGTTAAATAAGCAGGGTAACAATATACAGCCTTGATGTACTCCTTTTCCTGTTTGGAACCACTCTGTTGTTCCATGTCCAGTTCTAACTTGCTTCCTGACCTGCATACAGATTTCTCAAGAGGCAGGTCAGGTGGTCTGGTATTCCCATCTCTTTCAGAATTTTCCACAGTCAAAGGCTTTGGCATAGTCCAATAAAGCAGAGGTAGATGTTTTTCTGGAATTCTCTTGCTTTTTCCATGATCCAGCGGATGTTGGCAATTTGATCTCTGGTTCCTCTGCCTTTTCTAAAACCAGCTTGAACATCAGGAAATTCTCAGTTCACTTATTGCTGAAGTCTGGCTTGGAGAATTTTGAGCATTACTTTACTAGCGTGTGAGGTGAGTGCAATTGTGCGGTAGTTGGAGCATTCTTTGGCATTGCCTTTCTTTGGAATTGGAATGAAAACTGAGTGGGTTGCTATTTCCTTCTCCAGGGGATCTTCCCAACCCAGGGACTGAATCTGTGTCTCCTGCATTGGCCAGTGGATTCTTTACTGCTGAGCCACCGGGATCACGAGGTCCATTTTGTTGAAATACATCTCAGGAGTTGATATCATTAATAGTTAATTTACATGCTTTCTTCTTTTGGCTTGGGGTTCTTTCTCTTGCTCTCATGAAGGCCAGGCTTGGCAGAGGAGGTGGCTCTAACAGATTCTTCATTAAGTGACTTTTTTTTCCTGCCTGATAAGGGCAACTTATTTTAATTTAAAAATTATCTAAAAAATTGAGATGAAATTGTATTAATTATTGACCTAATGACGTAATATTGGGGGCTTCCCTAGTGGCTCAGATGGTAAAGAATCTGCCTGCAATGCAAGAGACCAGGGTTTTATCCCTGGATTGGGAAGATTCCCTGTAGAAGGGGATGCCTATCCACTCCAGTATTCTTGTCTGGAGAATTCTATGGATAGAGGAGCCTGTGGGCTACAGTCCATGGGGTCGCAGAGTTGAACACAACTAAGTGAGGAACACAATGAAGTAATGTACTCCCCAAATTCACAAAAGCGAATCTAATACTGTAGCAGTCAGAGTAGGGGTTACAACAGCTGTAGCAGAGAGAATTCCAGAATTATTCGGCATGATCTAGATTAATTTATGCCAATATCAGTGTGGACAGGTGGACCAGAACGGCCCAGCTCTGTCCCACACAGTCGTTCAGGACTCTGGCTGGTGAGTGGTTCCAGTGTCTTCAGCATGTAACTTCCATCTCTGGGAGTACAACTGCTGGTCACCCAGCCAATGCAAGGGAGAAAGATAGATTGGAAGGCAAGCAGCTTTCTGTTTAAAACATGATCTAGAAGTAACATCCATCATTTCTGCTCACATCTGTCAGGTAAAAGGTGGTCGTCTGGCCACACCTGGCTGCCAGGGACGTGGCCAGATGTTATCTCTGGAGGGACAGCTGTTTGTCTAGCTGGAACAGGATGGCTCCTGTTATTGAATGAAGGGAGCAGTGGATCCTGGAGTAGCTCAGCAGCCTGGTCCTCTCATCCTGTCCCTTGGCCTCTTCAGACTTGTCCGAAGTCAAACTCTCCAACTCTGCAGTTATCTCCTGCCTCCCTTCCGCTGTTTCACCCTTATTTCTCCCCATCTCTTACATTCTTTCTGGAAGCCCTGCATTTCCTTCATTTCCCCAGCTCCCATGACTCTGCCATTTTTGTCAGGTCTGCCTGTTTTGAGCCCTGCTCACTCCAGTCACTCCCTTTCTCAGCTTCCCAAATGACCTCTCTGAGAAGCAAGTCAGAGCCTGTGCCTCTCATGCTTTGATGCCTCCGCAGCCCTTAGGCCCACATCCAGACCCAGGTGGCTCCCAGTGGCTTCTAAGGCTTGTGGTAATCTGGCCTTGCTTTCTGTCTCCAGTTTTCCCCCACAACCCAGCAAAACCAAATCTCAAATGGCTTGTGATGCGTAGAAGGCACCTCCAGCTCTCGTCGCATGCTCCTTCTCGTCCCTGCACCCTGAACCTCCGTCCTTCTGGCTTTCGGCTCTCCTTGCTTGCACTCTCTTCTGAGTGTGCCCACGGTGTGCACTCTCTGTAAACTCGAAATCCAAAAGGCAGGCAGGCTGGCTCTTCTGGCAAGGGACATGGTCCACAGTGGTACTCAAACGCTTTGTGAATGACCATCGTGGCTGGTACATTACTACGTGGCAAAGAAACAGCAGATTGTATTGGCTCCTGGCTTTTTGCTGAGTCTGTCTCTGATCCTTGGCATTTGTCCTCCACCGGTCAAGCTGAACAATTCACCGTGTCTGAGCACAGACAGTTTGAGCTCTGTCCTTCCACTCTATCTCTGCAAAATTGTTCAGGGCAAATGCCACCTCCTCCATGAAGCTCTTCTTGTCTTCTGCACCCCTGCTTGTGGGCTGAACCTCTTTTGCCTTTCAGATTTGTTTACATTTTGCTTATGGCACTTACCTCTTTGTAACTTAGAGTACAATAAAGATAACAGAATCATTCTTCACATTTCTTCCCCAAAGAGTGAATTAAATGACACTCCAAGACCAATTCCTGGTTGATCTTGCCATGTCTTCTGTATTTATCACTTTCTTGTTCAAAGGCACCCCATAAATGTTGAAATGAATTGTCTCAACCTCTTAAAAACTATGACTAAATTAAGAAAAGGATACTCCTTCAGATGTCAGTAAAATGGAGTAGCATCGTGAGGGAATCATGAGCTACAGTGTTATAGGGTCAGACCAGCAGAAGTATCAGTTCAGTTCAGTTGCTCAGTCATGTCCGACTCTGCGACCTCATGAATCACAGCACGCCAGGCCTCCCTGTTCATCACCATCTCCTGGAGTTCACTCAGACTCATGTCCATCGAGTCCGTGATGCCATCCAGCCATCTCATCCTTGGTCGCCCCCGTCTCCTCCTGCCCCCAATCCCTCCCAGCATCAGAGTCTTTTCCAATGAGTCAACTCTTCTCATGAGGTGGCCAATTAGCATCATTCCTTCCAAAGAAATCCCAGGGTTGATCTCCTTCAAAATGGACTGGTTGGATCTCCTTGCAGAAGTATACTGAATGTTAACTCTGTCCCAGGGTCCAGGCCCTCCCTGTCCTCCTGTCCTGGAAATACAAGGTGCCACGGTGATCAAGATGGCCTTGCCTCTACCCTCTTAGAGCTTAGGACCAGCTTCTCGCAGCTGCATGACTTAGCCAGCTCACCAAGCTTTGGGTTGCTCCGGTGTAACATGGGGCTAGCGATCCCTGTGGGTCATCGTGAGCAGTGTGTTGGTTTATCTAGTGCAGTGCTGGCCTCCCAGAGGCAATCCTCAACCAGTGTGCAATGGCTCTTGGTCAAAGTGGCTGCGGGTACTAATAGCTGTGCCTCAGCCACTGCCCTGAGAATGGTTAAAAAAAAAAAAAAATGAAGCAAATATAAATTTGATTTAATTATTTGTTCAGACTTGTTATTGATAAATTTATTTCCATTTTTAATGGAAGTCCTAGGCATCATTGCATTGAAATATGTATCATCATTGCATTGAAAAATTCCATGAGTAGACATTAAATGTTAGGTGGTAGAACAAACAGGCCAGAAGCTGGGGCAGCTGTAGAATAAAATTTAAATTCTGTGTTTTTAAACAGTGTGGAATACTTACCTAAATGATTTTATTGTTGGATTTTTAATTTTTAAATAATGACCAGTATAAATGACTTGCTAACTTTTGAATAAACATTATCAGACAAGAGCCAGGAAGCTAAGTAAAAGTAGCTTCCTGCCAATTGATTTTCTGTTTGTTTTGTTTTCTGTATAAAATCACATAGGCTCCTGCAGCCTAGAAATCTTAGCTCACTGCCTAAACCACAAACAGGCTGCTCTGGAGCTGCCGGTTTATACTCATACCTCGCGATTAACATCATAGTGTCCATGTTATCAACTGTAGTTTATGACAGAATTCTCTGTCTGTGTTGAAGCCCACTAGTGACGTGGGCTGCTGGGAATATAAACTAACTCCAGAACCAGCTCGAAAGCTAGGAACGCACTCACCAGTATGCATGGCGCTCACAGACGCCACCAGTCCTGCCACACCCTGTTGTCCTTTAATTTATCACTTTTATCATCACTTTGACATCAGATTTGCTTTCTGGTTCATCCCTTTAGCCTGAATTTGTGGACAGAGCAGAAGCCTGGTTCATTTGTTTTTCTGCGTGGACATAGACACGTTCATTTTGCAACATCTCTGGAACACCTCCATGTCTGGTTGAGACAGTTCAGCGTAATCTGGCCCCACAGGAAACTAATGGGAATTACATAGTGACATGGTCTTGTCATGGCTAGTAAAAATGTGCAAATTCTTTTCTCCAAAGGTGGTTGTTTCCTAATCCAGTCCCTTAAGATGTGGTCACACAGGACCTCAAAGTTTCTTCCCTTCATAATAGTCTTGTACATTAAGGTAGATGTCTTTGCATTTTTTGTTTGTGGCTTAAGTTCAGAACTTGGTCTGAGTTTATCAGCTTATAACCATAATGTCTTATATACCCAAAATTTAAAACACTATTAAGTGAGCTATGCATGTATAATTTCAGTAAGAATGCATGTTCATTCTGTTTTTTCTTCAAGGAATCTGACGACTGTGCCAGTTCTCTGGAATATTACATGACACTACATCATGAGTGACAGTAAATGTGATAGTCAGTTTTACAGTGTACAAGTGGCAGACTCAACTTTCACTGTCCTAAAACGATACCAGCAGTTGAAACCAATTGGCTCTGGAGCCCAAGGAATTGTTTGGTAAGTATAGTCTGTTTTAGTAGTGTAGAGTGAGTTTTTGTTGTAATAAAAACTTAATAGTTCTAAGTTGTCAGAATTTAGAAAACACTGATGATAAAAAATACTCTTTGCTATAGGTTTATAAGCTAAATTGAATCCACCTCTTGCTTTAGTTACATGTAGTGGGATTAGGATACAAACTCAAATTCTTTAAAATGCTGCATAAATTTAAATAGGTAGAAATTTTTCTTTTTTGTTTCTTTTTTCTTTTTTTCCCCTTTTCCATTCCCCCTGTCATAATGATATTAGAGTAATAGGTATGACAATGAGTTGTAACCGAAATTTGGAGTTTTATTCATCTCTTCATCCTGGCCACCCTTCCCCCCTCCCCCTTTTATTCCCAATCACTCCTGTTCGTTTCTAGGCGCCATCATTGCAGTGCCCTGCCCTTCATTGGCAGGATGAGGCCAGTCAGTGTCATTATCACCCCATGGATTAACCAGGAAGGGGTGCCGTATGAGGGGCTGGGCTGGCCGTCTCTTCCTTGGTGTCTCACTTCAGCTATGTGTCCAGCCCAGCCGTCAGAACCGTTGGTCTGACCCTGAACCTTAGTCTCTTGCTTGGTAAGACAGTCAGCTGCCGCGACATCACTGGCCAGCTAAAGGTAAAGTTTTTCACGTTTTCTAGACTACAGTTATCAGCACCTCCCGAACTTTTTATCCCTTAGTTTTCTGGGCAGAATCTTTTCTTCTTCTTTTGGTCAATAAAAACAAGATTGCCTTTACATCTAACAGGAACTGTGGTAAAGCTAAATACCTAATGATTACAGCTGGTAGGTAAAGGGAGTTCAAGATAAAAGAGAACTCTTGAATGTTCTGGTTGGGGAGTTTATATCTTTATTAGAGGTATTGAGTTTAGAAAATCTGCATCTGTGGTTTCTAACTGACCCTCTGTTATAGAGACATATAATCAGGGAAGGTAGTAGTTTTCTTCAGCCTAGGTAGGCAGAGGTCCTGGGAGCTGAGGAGATGGTAATCCAGATTCCTAGAAAAACTAATGAGGGAGAAGGGGCTGTTGGGAAGGAATGCCTGGCTTGTGTCTAAAGTAGTGGTGCTCTTAACTTTCAATTGATAACATGCTATATTGGTACTTAAAAACCCAATGTACCAAGAGAATTTTTAAAGTGAATGGATGGCTCATATTAGGATACTTTGATGTCAATAAGAAATTCTAGATGTAAAATATTCTTTTGATTTATAATATATCTCTTATTTGGAACTGAATGGTAATTTGACATAGGAAATTAAGCAAGACAGATAAAAAGGACATTTAATGTAATAACCACATTTAGAGGTTGATTAGAAGTTCATAATTATAAAATGGAGATCTTTATAAGGGTTAGGCAGTTAAAATTAATGACTTCATTACAGCATGGTAAATGACCGTGAACTTACATGCTACTTTATAAAATACTGTTTCTCAGGAATTAGTTTTGGTTTCCAGTTTGCGTATACTACTCACCTTTGTTTTTTTAAAGAAATGTTTAATAATGAAATTATTCATTATGAGTATATATTTTTCATTCAAAAATTCTAGTTTTGAAATGAAAGCTCCTAAATATACCATGATAAGCTAAACCTCCTCTCATAAAAGCATTGGTAGAATTATAATATGGAAAGTTCTGAATTTTGAAAACATTTTGAAAACTAAGAGTCCAGAAAATCAGCTGTAGCCAGTTGATTTTCAAAAAGGGTGCCAAGATTATTCAAAGGGGAAAGAGCACTCTCTTCAACAAATGGTGCTGGGACAACTGGATACATGCAAAAGAATGAAGTTAGACCCCTATTTCACATCATGTGGAAAGTCAGCTCAAAATGCATCAATGACCTATATATAAGAGTTAAAACCGTAAAACTCTTAGAAGAAAACAAGAGGGGAAAGCTTCATGACCTTGAATTCTTAGAAATGACACCAAAAGCATGAGCAACAAAAGAAAAAAATTGGACTTTATAAAAAAAATTTTTTTGTGCATCAAAGAACACCAACAAGAGAGTGAGAAAACAACCCACAAATGGGAAAATATTTGACCATAGTCTAACACTTATAAAGATCTTCTACGACTCAGTAACAGACGAGACAATTTTAAAAAAAGAACAAAGGACTCGAATAGACATTTCCCTAAAGAATTTTGGCCAATAAACATGAAAAGATGTTCATTGTTAGTCATCTGGGAAATGTAAATCAAAACCACAGTGAGGTACAACTTCACACCCACTAGATGCCCATAATCAACAAAATGGAAAATAAACAAATTTTGACAAGGATGTAAAGCAATTGGAACCCTCATACATTGCTGGTGAAAATGTAAAATGGTGCAGCAATTTGTGAAAACCAGTTTGGCGGCTGCTCAACAAGTTCAGTTCAGTTCAGTCGCTCACTCGTGTCCGACTCTTTGCGACCCCATGGACCACAGCACGCCAGGCCTCCCTGTCCATCACCAACTCCCGGAGTTTACCCAAACTCATGTCCATCAGGTTGGTGATGCCATCCAACCATCTCATCCTCTGTCAGCCCCTTCTCCTTCTGCCTTCAATCTTTCCCAGCATCAGGGTCTTTTCAAATGAGTCAGCTCTTTGCATCAGGTGGCCAAAGTATTGGAGTTTCAGCTTCAACATCAGTCCTTCCAATGAACAGTCAGGTGTTAAACAGAGAATTATTATATGACCTAGTAAATATTCCTAGATATATTCCCAAAAGAATTAAAAACAGATGTTCAAGAAGGACTATATATAAATGTTCATAACAGTACTGTTCACAGTTAGCTGAAAGGTGAAAACAGGCCAACTGTCGATCAGTAAATGAATGGATACACAAACTATTCTATATGCACGTGGAATATTATTCATGAAAAGAAATGAAGCACTGATGTATGCTGTGACACAGATGATCTGCAAAAACATGTTAAGTGAAAGAAGCCAGACCTGAAAGGTAGTAGTATTATATGAGTCCAAAGTAGGACCATCCATAGAGAATGCAATCATGCAGATTGGTGGTTAATTAGGACAAGAGGGAGAGGCATGGGGAGCAACTCATAATGGGTATGGATCTACCTTTTGGGGTGATGAAAATTTTGGGGTTTATCTAAGGTGGTGATTGCATAACACTGAATGTGCTAAATGTTACTGAATTGTTCACTTTAAAATGGCTTATTTTATGTTTATGTGATTTTTTTGAAAAAAAAAANGTCATTATTTTGAACTGATTAAGGTAGCTCTAAAGGAGCCCCTGCATAGCTAACAGATTATTTTATAATCTTTGATGTAATTATTCACTTAAGTTTGTAATCCAAGCCAGTTATTCATTACCAAATCAAAACCTTTTAGTTGGGTTAATGTTGCTGATTCATGTAAAAGGGGTTAATTAATTTGATTCAGATTATTGGTACTTTCTTTTAGAAATGTTTGTGCAATTATGAAAATTATTCTTAGACTTGTGGGATGTTTTCTTTTGGCTTGTACATGAGGTGCTGTCACGAGAGCTGGGCCTCGATGATTGGAGACCTGGTTCCCAATATTGCTTTACTGCTCCTTCCTGCCAGAGCCCGTGCTGGCTTTCTCTCAGCCGGGAAGGTGGGTGACTGCTCCTCACCTTGCTTCTAGGCTTGAGACTTCCCGGTGCCCCTGAGCTGCAGCACTGATGGTGCTGGCATCCTAGTTCCAGACTGACAAGAGAGATACTTCCCCCACCCATCTTCGGAGGATTCTTTTTCTGGCTGTTTTGCACAGCATCTTGAATATTGGCATTATGCTTTAAAAACTGCTCAAAAGAAAAGTGTTCTTTTTGTACAAGGCGTAAGGAGAGGGTATTTTACCTTGTTCTATTGTTTAGATGAAGCAAGAAACTATGAATGATTCCAGTCAGACTCCTTTCTTCCTTGTCACTGTTGGAAGGGCCTGAGTATCCCCAGCATCAAGCCCCGACTTTTAGATAGCCTCTTCTCTCCAGGGGTCCCTTCTCTGCAAACCTGACAGGCTCTTTCCCATGCCCATCATTTCTGTCCCCACTGCATCTCCTGGTTGGAGAATCTCTGCAATCCTGCTGATCTATCCAGACCTTTCTTTTAAGACTTAGCTCTGAAACTCCAGATAGTCTCAGTTCATGCCTGGAATAGAGCCTTCTTTCTGGTTAAACCAAATGCGGGACTAATGCACATGTGCACACATGCATGCTCCAGGACTGTAAGATAATAACTTTGTGTTTTAAACTAGTCAATCTGTGGTAATTTGTTATAGCAACAACGTGAAACAAATATGTGGTGTGTTTTACATTTTTGAGAAATAAAATATCATAGTAGCAATAATGCATGGTTTATAAAAACTTGTTTATCATCTAAACTTTATAAAGACATAGGGACAGGTAAATTAAAGTGCAGGTACTGATATAAGATTAAATGGAGGAGCTGCGATCCAAGTAAAATATTTTGACTCCTAATTTTGAATTGTAAAAACAACTGTCTGATTTATTTGCTTCTATGTTTTTGTTGTTCATTAAAACTGTTAGTAAAATAATAATTAATAAAACTTACTTAAGTTTTAAAATGTTTATCATTTGCAGTATTTATAAAGTTAAGTTATTAGTAGAATTAAATAGTTACAAGCTGAATAGGGAAAATGTGTGCACATTTCTTTCATGTAAATTCAGTTTTCTTCCTCTCCGTCTAAAATCTCAAGCTGTTAATCAAAGCATTAGGGAGTATTTGTTTTACAAAACAATTCTATGAAGTGTTTAACTTCTTTTTTTTTTTTTTTTTTGCTTTTTTAAAAAAATGTTAATTGAAGTATGGTTGGTTTACAGTGTTGTTAATGTTTGCTAAATGGTTCAGTTGTATATATAAATGCATTTCTTTTTTAAAATATTCTTCTCCATTATGGTTTATCATGGAATATTGAATGTAATTCCCTATGCTGGGGAGTAGGACTTTGTTGTTGATCCATTCTGTGTATAATAGTTTGCATGGGTTATCATGGAATATTGAATGTAATTCCCTATGCTGGGGAGTAGGGGAGTAGGACTTTGTTGTCGATCCATTCTGTGTATAAGGGTTTGCATCTGCTAACCCCACACTCCCGCTCCATCCCTCCCCAGCCCCTCTCCCCTTTGGCAGCCGCAGGTCTGTTCTCTATGTTTGTGGGTCTGTTTCTGTTTCATAAACGTTCATTTGTGTCATACTTTAGTTTCCACATATAAATGATATCACATGGTATTTGTCTTTCTCCTTTTGACTTACTTCACGTAGTATGTTAATCTGTAGTTTCATCCTTGTTGCTGCAAATGGCGTTATTTCATTCTTTTTCTACAGTGGAGGAGTGTTCCATTGTACATATGTACCACATCTTCTTTATCCGTTCATCTACTGGTGGACATTCAGGCTGTGGATAATGCTGCTGTGAACATGGGAGTTCCGTGTGTATTTCTGAATTATAGTCTTGTCTGGATACACGCCCGGGAGTGGGGTTGCTGCATCATGTGGTAGCTCTACTCTTAGTTTTTTAGGGAACCCCCATACTATTTTCCATGGTGACTGCACCAATTTATGTTCCCACCGACAGTATAGAAGGGTTCTCTTTCCTCCACACCTCCAGCGTTTATTATTTATAGACTTTTTAATGATGACCGTTCTGACTGGTGTGAGGTGGTACCTCATTGTAACTTTGGTTCGCATTTCTCTATTAATCAATGATGCTGAGCATCTTTTATGAAGTGTTTAACTTTCTTTTTTTAAAAAGTGTATAATATTAGATCTGAGAGTGCTTAGAAGTGACAGTTACAACCTTAACTTGAAATGGTTGGTGTAGCTTATTCTTTTTTGCTTCCTCTGGTTCTGTATAAGCATGAGTGTTGGTCTGTTCTTACACTGTTTTATTTTCTGTTAGTATATATAAATGAACATAATGCCCACAACAAAATTTTTGTGATAAAGTAGATATATGATATAAGGCATAGGAACGCTGTGATTCAGGAGAAGCGAGTTCTAAGTCCAGCTCAAATCCTCATAGCAGTAGTTCTTAGTTACCTTGGGCAAATCATTGTGTCTTTGTGGACCTTAATAGTTACATCCCTAAAATAAATGTTTTGGAACTTCTTATTTAAATTGTTGGACCAAACACCTGAACAAAGAGACCAGGAGGGCAGTAATCAGTGGATATGAAAGCACATTTAACAAGTTTCTGCAGAGGAAATGAGAATAAGTAGATGAGACATTTGCCACAAAGAAGAGAACCTATCTGTAGTAGAACTCAAGAGAGGTTTTGGGTCTAGAGATGCCAGATACAGAAAACAAAGATGAAATGGGTGGCTGGAAGTAGGGGTGTTAATTAGACATGTGTCTGTAAAACAGTTGTGCTAGTTGTCTCCCAGCCTTCGCACCCCATCCCCATGCTCAGCATTTGCCCCTAGATAGTGAGTAAGTAAATGAAAAATTATTGGGCTAGGATCTGGGAAAGGAGAAGCCTAGTCAGAGGAGCCCAGGATTTGGGGTGGTCTTTCCCTTGAGGGCATTTGAAAATTCTGGAATGGGCAGCTGAGAGATTTGAGAGTCCTTTGGAGTATCTTCTGGGGCTATAGGAGATAGGGATTGGAGTCCAGGGCCCTCTAAAGGGGCTTAGTGAACTTCCTTTGCTTTGAATTGGGTCCAATAAAGGGCTGCATGCTAGAAGTAAGAACAATCCAGAAAATAACAGGCTCTTGCAGGCACTGCCCTTAGCTTCACATCATCTCATTTGCTGAACTCAAGGTGAGGTGAGCCCAAATTGCTCGTGTTTGAAGGTCCTTGAAGGTCCAGCAGAAATAAATGTAAATTCTACCTGGAGGAAGACAGCATCATACTGGTTATCAAATCATTTCTAGGTAGCAGACAGTTTTGCAAGTTCAAGGTCCAGCACATAGTCATAAATAACTAGTCACAGAAGGAGATCCGATGACATTCACAAAACCCAACACAAACAACAGAGAAAAGAAATAGATCCATAGGAGTGATTGGCCTCATTGGATCCAAACTTCAGAGAGCTATGATGTTATGTTGATAAAAGACAGTATGAAAAAATTTGGGTGGAAAATGAAAACTTTAAAAAACTAAATAGAAATTATAGAACTCTTAAGATATAGTAATCGAATTATAAAGTTAATAGCTGGGTTTAAAAGCATATATTAATAAGTATAACTGAGGAGAGAATTGTGATCTGAGAAAAAGTATCCAGAATGAAGGCTGGGGAGACAAAATGGTAGAAACATACAGAAGAGAAGATGTATTTGTTTTCTATTGCCACATGACAAATTACCATAACCTTAGGGATATAAAACAAAGCAACAACCATTTGTAATTTCATAGTTCTGTGTAGGTAGAAATCTGGGTGGGCTTCCCTGGGTTCTCTGCGTGGCATTTCACAAGGCTGAAATCAAGATGTCACTGGACCAGGTTCTTATCTGGAGGCTCTGGGGAAGAATCTGCTTTCAAGTGCATTCAGGGTTCTTAGCAGAACCTAGTTCCTTGCAGCTGTAGGTCAGAGGTCTCTATTCCCTTATTGTCTGTCAGCCAGGGACCACTCTACTCCCATTCCTTCTCAAGACGGAACCCCCACGTCCATCTTGACGGCAGCAATGGCATGTCTCGTCCTTCTCTGGATTCAGATCTCTCTGACTTTCCCCTCTTCCCAGCCAGCCAGAACAAACTTTGCTTCTGAAGGGCTCTTGTAATTGGATTAGTGCCCCCCACCCCTTCCCTTGTGATCTCCCTTTTGTTGAAATAATATTTAGTCCCCTTATGGGACACAGGGTGAAAATACTGCAAGAAAACCAAATGCCTAGAAATCGATAGAACAAACCACTTCGGAAAACAATTTGGCGTGATCTACTAAAATAAAACATGCAGTCCCACTCTTAGCTATCTACTTGTTAAAAATACATGCATAGGGTACCCAGAACCATGTACAGGAATGTTTATGACTATTCTTTGTTTTTGTAATGCTTTGCAAACTGAAAACAGCCAATTATCTATAAACATTATGTCATATAATCATAATGAAGGAATGTTAGAGCAATGACACAGAATGAGCTGTAGCTTCATACAACGATGGATGTATCTCACAAACACCATGTTGAGTGAAGGAAATCAAACACAGTTTCAAAAACCAGGCAAAAATAAATGATGCAGTGTCTTAAAGATGCATGGTTAGCAGGTAAGGAAGTGATTCTCATAAAAGTCAGAAGTAGTCACCATCTTTGGAGGGCAGTGGGAATAGTGATTAGTAGGAGACGTGACTAGGGGACTTTGGGGGTGTTGACAAAGCATGATTCTCTGTGATAAATCATTGAGATAAGGAACAAAAAAGGAAGCAAAAGAATGAATACCAGACAGGCACAAGCCTTCTTTGCATAACCAATAGCACTCAACTTGGGCGATCCCGAGAGAAAATTGATTTCAAACTTAGAAGATAAACAATCAGCGATAAAGGAAGAGTAAGATAATTTATCTTCCATGCACTTTTTTCCTGAAGAAGTTCCCTTAGGATATATTCCAACCAGAAAGAGAATACAAGAATGTATAACAAGTAACAATGGAGGCCAGTGAAAAGAAATCCCAGGCTGATAGCTGCACATCAGGCGTTGAAACTTCAAGAAAAATGTCTTCCCCTCCAAATGGAATAGATTCCAAACAATAGATAATTTGAGAAGGTAGGAAGTAGTAGTGACAGGCTCTGGCGAGATATATTTGTCTTCTCTTAATAAGAAAAAAAAGTTTATTAGAAACCTATAGTAGAAAAGCTAGAAAAAGTCATGATCTAAGAAGGAAATAAATTTAAAGTAACATGAGGTTTGAGAACTGGTAGAATGTAGGAAGAGAATCCATTTAACCTTAATATTGGAAACAGTCTTGTTCTTGTATGAGTGACAGCAAATCATGTCATCTTTAGAAATGAAATGTAATCCTTACTCTGCAATTAGTAATGTTTACATGTGCATACATACATGCACTTCATATCTTGATTTTCAACTTTTAGACACATCCTACAGAAGAAACACAGAAGACCTAATTATAGAGGCTGAAAGGTGTGTTACCAAACTTGACCATTTAAGACAAATTTGGAGGGAAAGAGAGTAGAGAGCTGGAAGTAAAAGAAGATGAAGTGTAATATTCTCATTTTACATACTGGGCAGCAAGAAATTCCTTTAAAAGTTGATGAAACAAGTTTAGGCATGTTATTTAAAGTTACAATGGTGACCAAGGTAAAAATTAAAAATAACATGAGAACAGATAAGTGACTAAATCCTCAGTTTTCATAACAGGGAGTAAATAGATAATTTCTAAAGTTGATAAATGAGGGAAGAGTGATAAAAGTATATTTTTGGAGTTGAGACATGACTACAAGAGGTAAAGCCAGGAATAATTGAAGATAGCTCCTCCTGCAGTTGAAATTAGGAGTGGGGAACAGTGTCTGCTCAGGTAATTCAGAATTGGTTCATTTGTCTCATTGGACAAAAACTTCTTTGTCCAAAAAAAAGATGTGTCTGTTTTTAAATTCTTAAGACTGAGATATATATGAGCTTCCCAGGTGGCTCACTGGTAAAGAATCTGCCTGCAATACAGGAGACTTGGGTTCACTCCCTGGGTCAAGAAGATCCCCTAGAGAAGGAAATGGCAACCCACTCCAGTTTTCTTGCATGGGAAATCCCATGGACAGAGGAGCCTGGTGGGCTACAGTCCATGGGGTCACAAAGAGTTGGACACGACTCAGCAACTAAAACAACAATTTTATGTATACACACACACACACGTATAAGTGTACAAATCACACATATATATTAATGATTTGTTTCACAGATTTAATTTTAACATTTTGTAATTTATATGAATATTATATTTGCATATGGGCATGTGATTTTACATCTGTGGGTACCTGTACACATAATGTGAACTGAGTTAAAGAAAAAACAATTTCAAAGTAACTTGACAGCTTTCAATTTTAAAAGGTTAAAATTGAACTAAGTTTGAGTTTCTTGGCAAACAGATTATTAACAGAAGTGAATAAGTGTAAACAGTGTCATAAACCGAATAGAGTAAATAGAAACAGTGTTTTAAATGGTGCTTAGGTTCTCAGATGGTCTTTAGCAGCTTTGAACTGCCAGTGAGGAGCCAGAAGATAACAATAACAGCAGCTGGTGCTAGCGCTAACTTCCTAGTACACACAGTATTCAATTTTTCCTGTCTCCTTTTTCTAGGAAAATGAATCGTAAATTTCAGCTGGGAGTTTGAGAGGTTAGAAATAGATCCCCTAGAAGATTTTATTTCTTACCATAGTATTAATAATATGAAGAGGTATTTCTAGTAGAATTTTATATATATAGCAATTGCTTATGTTAGGGATTTTGTATCTTGGGGATTTACCATGAGTTGAGATTTTGGCTTCTGCTTTCTTTTTAGATTCTTTCATCTAGGAAAAAACACAATCAAGGAAAACTTAGATTTATAATATTACATTCTTCTCAGGAGCTCAAACCATTTTCTCCACTGTGATATTCCAAAATATACTTATGTTTTATTTTGTGATACCAGTGAGTTTTTTCAACTTATTGACATATTTAAACTGAAGATTTTGTTTCCTGACCAGACTTATATGCTCTATATTAAATTACCTGGTGCCACTGAAAGGAATCAGTTCATCCTGCACTGTTAGCCAGCTCACTTTGCTCTTCATGTGCAGAAGTGCCCTGAATGAAAGCAAACAGATGTTTCCTTACTTGTTATTCAGTTAGAAAGACAACATATTGAATGTACATTCTGCATTGCTGTATTTCCCAGAATTATCCTAATGGGTTGCTTATTATATTTCTTAATTATAGTGCTGCTTTTGATACAGTTCTTGGGATAAATGTTGCAGTCAAGAAACTAAGCCGTCCTTTTCAGAATCAGACTCATGCAAAGAGAGCATATCGTGAACTTGTCCTCTTAAAATGTGTCAATCATAAAAATGTAAGTAATGTCTGTGGTTCCGCTGTATACTTTAATGTTGTCAATGATATGTGATAATCTTCTGGGTCTTTGAAGATACAATGCGTTTAGACCTAGGGTAAGCTGGTGATAAAAGTACTATTTAAATGTTTATATTTTATTGATAAAATTGTTAACATTGGGGATATTGAGTCAACAAGAGGCACTGTGGTACATAGGAATTTAGGTCACTCATTATGTATGGGAATGTTCTTGTTACCATTTGGTTTTCACTATTTCATTGTGATAAAATGGCAAGAGTATTGGCTTGACAAATTGAGAATAGTTAAATACTTTTTAGGAAAATACTGTTCTATAAGTAGCTTTTACATATTCATATTTATGGAAATAATTGTTATTAGATGATGCTTTATTCAAGGTAGTTCTACCTGGCACAGAAATCAAAGCCTTGTACATTGTAAGGAAAAACAGTATATCTCTAGAAAATGAGGTACTCAGTCATGTTTCATGTTCTTTTGCTGATCCCTGAATATTATGTGGAACATGATTTTGATAGCCTTGCCATGTTATAAGATTATAATATGGTAAGCCTAGAAGGGGCTTTGGAGATCCCCTCCCATCTGACTTCTCTTTGTTGCAAAGCTGAGGGGATACGTATCTAAGATCACACTCAGCTCCATATGGCTCCTTTTGTTGTGACATTTCTGCTGGGTTTTTCTGGTGTAGGGACAAAAAACTAAGATAATTTCAATCTCTTGAGTCTGTGATTTGAATTTGTTTCTCATTTCTCCAGTGCATGTTTTATTTGTTATTCAGTTGCTAGGTCATGTCCAACTCTTTGCAACCTCATAGACTACAGCACTCCAGGCTCCCCTGTCCTCCACTATCTCCCAAAGTTTGCTCAAATTAATGTTCATTGAGTCAGTGGTGCTGTCTGTCCATCTTTCCTCTGCTTCTCCTTTTGCCTTCAGTCTTTCCCGGCATCAAGATCTCTTCCAATAAGTCAGCTCTTTGTGTCAGGTGGCCAAAGGATTGGAGTTTCAGCATCAGTCCTTCCAAGAAATATTCAGAGTTCATCTCCATTAGGATTGACTGTCTCATCCCCTTGCAATCCAAGGGGCTCTCAAGAATCTTCTCCAGCACAACAGTTTGAAAGCATCAGTTCTTTGGTGAACTTCTTTGATGCTTTCTTTATAGTTGAACTCTCACATCTGTACATAACTACTGGAAAAACCATAGCTTTGACTTTATGGACCTTTGCTAGCAAAGTGATGTCTCTGCTTTTCAATATGCAGGTTTTTGTGTCTAGGTTCGTCACAGCTTTCCTTCCAGGTAGCAAGCATCTTTTAATTTCATGGCTGCAGTCACCATCTGTGGTGATTTTGGAGCCCAAGAAAGAAAATCTGTTACTGATTCCATTTTTTCCCTATGTATTTGCCATGAAGTGATGGGACCAGATACCATGATCTTAGTTTTTTTTTTAATGTTGAGTTGCAAGCCAGCTTTTTCACTCTCCTCTTTCACCCTCATCAAGAGGTTCTTTAGTTCCTCTTTACTTTCTGCTATTAGAGTGATATCATGTGCATATCTGAAGTTCTTGATATTTCTCCCAGCAATCTTTATTCTAGCTTGTGATTCATCCAGCTCAGCATTTCACATGATGTTCTCTGCATATAAGCTAAATAAGCAGGGTGACAATATACATCCTTGTTATACTCCTTTCTCAATTTGGAACCAGTCTGTTGTTCCATGTCCAGTTCTGTTGCTTCTTGACCTGCATACAGGTTTCTCAGGACACAGGCAAGGTGGTCTGGTATTCCCATCTCTTTAAGAATTTTCCACAGTTTGTTGTGATCCACACAGTCAAAGGCTTTCACATAGTCAATGAAGAAGTAGATGTTTTTCTGGAACTCCTTTGCTTTCTCCATGATCCATCAATCATGGTGATTTGATCTGTGGTTCCTCTTTGAAACCCAGCTTGTACATCTGGAAGTTCTCAGTTCACGTACTGCTGAAGCCTAGCTTGAAGATTTTGAGCATAACCTTGCTAGCATGTGAAATGAGCATAATTGTACAGTAGTTTGAACATCCTTTGGCGTTGTCCTTCTTCAGGATTGGAATGAAAACTGACCTTTTAGAGTCCTGTGGTCATTGCTAAGTTTTCCAAATTTGCTGCCATAATGAGTGCAGCACTTTAACAGCATCATCTTTTAGGATTTGAAATAACTCACCTGGAATTCTGTCACTTCCACTAGCTTTGGTTGTAGCAATGCTTCCTAGGGCCCATTTGACTTCATACTCCAGGATGTCCAGTGTCCGGATCTGTGTATTCTTGCCATCTCTTCTGTTTCTGTTAGATCCTCACCATTTCTTTCCTTTATCATGCCCATCCTTGCATGAAATGTTCCCTCGGTATCTCCAGTTTTCTTGAAGAGACCTCTAGTCTTTCCCATTCTATTGTTTTCCTCTATTTCTTTGCATTGTTCACTGAAGAAGGCCTTCTTATCTCTCCTTACTATTCTCTGGAACTCTGTATTCATTTGGGTGTATCATAAGAACAAAAGTAAAAAAAATTTTCTTAAAAAAATATGGTAGAATGTTGCTAGATCTCATGTACATTAGTGAACATAGATATAAA
>SJYQ01003953.1:235913-287783 GCA_006410935.1 Redunca redunca
TTTAAAAAGGAAAACATAAAAACACAAATATTTAGATTGTTTCTAATTTTTTACTACTATAAGCAGTGCTTCAGTGAATATCCTTATACAGGTGAATTCTTTGGCCAAGATTATGGGTCTAAAAGTATGCACATTTCTGGTTTTAATATATACTGACAAATTGACCTCAAGGAAGACTATCAGTTTTACACTGTCATTGAGTGTCTGAGTATGGCTTTTATTTCAGAATATTCCAGAATTACATATTGTTGATTTTTTTGTTACTAAACTGATAGATGACAAGTGATACCTTATTTTTATTTGTGAGGTTGATTTTCTTTCCATGTCTCTACCAGCCTTTTATTTTTATTTCTTGAGAGNTTTGTTACTAAACTGATAGATGACAAGTGATACCTTATTTTTATTTGTGAGGTTTTCTTTCCATGTCTCTACCAGCCTTTTATTTTTATTTCTTGAGAGTTTGTTTTCCATGGCCTTTGTCCATTTTTCTCTAGGACTGTTGGTTTCTTTCAATGCAGGAGATGCAAGAGATGCAAGGGGGAAGGAAAAAAAAACTGGATTCACACTTCAGTTTTACACCAGGTAAACTTAAAATGGAACAAAAATTTAAATCTAAATTAAATTTTAAGGCATGAAACTATGAAACATTAAAATATTTATAAACATATCCCTTGCCAATGCAGGAGATGCAAGAGACACAAGTTCAGTCCCTGGGTTGGGAAGATCCCCTCAAGTAGGAAATGGCAACCCATTATAGTATTCTTGCCTGGGAAATCCCATAGACAGAGGAGCCTGGTGGGCTACAGTCCATGGGGTCGCAAAGAATCAGACATGACTGAGTGACTGACCACACATTGGTTTCTTTCTTATGCGTTTAGAGAAGATCTTTGTATATTAAAGCTGTCAATCCTCATTTCTTTTCCATTTGACCTAATTTAGGTTATTTTTCGGAGAAGGCAATGGCAACCCACTCCAGTAGTCTTGCTTGGAAAATCCCATGGACGGAGGAGCCTAGTAGGCTGCAGTCCATGGGAGTGTGAAGTGTCGGACACGACTGAGCGGCTTCACTTTCACTTTTCACTTTCATGCACTGGAGAAGGAAGTGGCAACCCACTCCAGTGTTCTTGCCTGGAGAATCCCAGAGACGGCGGAGCCTGGTGGGCTGCCATCTCTGGGATCACACAGGCTCTGGGATCGCACAGAATCGGACACGACTGAAGTGACTTAGCAGCAGCAGCAGCAGCAGCAGGTTGTTTTCGCCATACTGATTTTTGTCGTCGTTGAATGTAATCAGGTCTTGTAGATTTCTTATCATTCTTAGAACAGACTTTTCTACACCAGAGTTGTATGAATGTTTATCCATATTTTAATGTTTCATGGTTTCATGCCTTAGATTTAAGTTTTTGTTCCATTTTAAGTTTATCTTGGTGTAAAGGTTAAAGTATGAATCTAGTTTTCTTTTTTCCCCATTGGCTATCTAGCCATTCCAATCTTTAGTCTTTTATACTGAATAATTCAACTTTACCTCAGTCATTTGAAATGATTGAGGATGTGTTTTTAATGCTCAAGTAGCAGAATTCATTTTTTAACATTGGAGCACCCAGACCAAAGCCTGCAATGGGGTCAGTTTTTGAACCCTCTTTAGGTAAATACATAATACTGTGAAGCATTTCATCTTCATTATACTGAAATATAAGCTTAGCCCTCATATTTCAAAACTTTCTAGAAATTTGCACATTGTATTTAAATTTTCAGAGTTAACATATTGCTTTATTTAGTGTTTTTCTCCTTGTAATTGATACTTTTTTATGTTCAAAGCTGAAAGTATTATGTGTCAAAATTCTGTAATAATAAGTTACCAGGGACACATAAAAGTGATTTGATTAAAAGTGCATCTTATTTCCAAGGCGAGAATCCTAATCATTTAACTTTTGAAATGCTATATAATAGAATGTTTTGGTAAAAGCAGTAACAATAATAAAATTACAAAGCTCTGCTGTGATTTTTTTCCTAGTTTTTAATACATTTTAATGTTAAACTTAATTTTTATAGTCAAGTAGAGTTGTTTTTCATGCTGAGGTTTACTTTTCTCTTTTCAGATAATTAGTTTGTTAAATGTGTTTACACCACAAAAAACTCTAGAAGAATTTCAAGATGTGTAAGTATAATTTTTATTCAGTAATACACTGTGCGTGAAAGACTGAGAATTTAAGAGAACATGACTGCTTTTTTTAACTGAGGAAATGCAGACAATAATACATATATCTTAGCCACTTTTCACTATGAAATAGAAACAGGAAGGAAAACGAATAATAATATTCAGCTCCTCGTGCCTATGGACTTATCCAGCGGCTCTAGTGGCAAAGAACTGGCCTACCAATGCAGGAGACGTTAGAAGTCCCGGTTCGATCCCTGAGTGGGGAAGACGCCCTGGAGAAGGGTGTGGCAACCCAGTCCAGTATTCTTGCTTGGAGAATCCCTTGGACAGAGGAGCCTGGCAGGCTACAGTCCACAGGGTTGCAAAGAGTCAGACATTACTGAAGCAACTTAGCACGCATGTGCTTATCCCTAGACAGTTATCATTTTTAGAACAGATAAAGGATGACTGAAAGTGGGTTCCTTGGAGAAGACAGTGCCATTAATGCTGCTGATTTGCTTTACTGAAATATAAAATGTTTTTCTCTAGTCCCCTAAAATCCAGGATTGTAGGGTTTAAGTGTTTATGGTTGTTATATGAAATAGGTAAGTGACTAAATATTGTATGTTTTCCAAAATCTGAAATAGAATTGTTTTACTAACAATGAAATGAAATATTAATTTATTATTGAGGTATAATACCCAACTTTATCTTAAGTTTATTGGTTTATTCACTCAACAAATACTTGATTGCTAGAAATTCCCTGGTGGTCCAATGGTTAGGATGCCATGCTTTCAGTTGCACAGCCAAAAGGAAAATTTGATTGCCAGCTGTGTGCTAAGCACTCTCTTGAACTTGACATACTTAGTGACCAAAACAGGCAAAAATTTCTTTCATTATTTAAGAATTGCAGATGATCATATTTCTTCCTAGAGCTTGAAGGAAAACCAGGGAAGATAATCAACATAACAAATAGGGAAATTATGTCATTCGTTAGAATGTGGCAGATGTGGAAGAAATGAAGCTGAGTGAGAGGGATCAGCAGCGCTGGGGGTTAGGAGTCAGACTGCAGTTTTAAGTAGGATAGTTAGGGAAGGACCTCATGGGATTGGTGACATTTGAAGAAGCCTTGAAGGAAATGAGGGGGTTAGTCCTACAGATATTTTGAGAAAGGTAGTATCAAGATAGAAGGAATAGGCTTCCCTGGTATCTCAGTGCTAAAGAACCTACCTGCCAGTGCAGGAAGCAGGGGTTCAATCCCTGATCCAGGAAGGTCCCCCATGCCACGGAGCCACTAAGCCCCTGTGCCGCAACTCCTGAGCCAGCTCTCTAACACTTGGGAGCCACAGCTACTGAGCCCACGTGCTGCAACTCCTGAGCCCACACGTGATAGAAGCCACGTTCCACAAAAGGAGAAGCCGCTGCAATGAAAAGCTCGTGCGCTGCCGCAAGAGAGTACCCGCCGCTCGCTGCAGCTGGGGAAAACCTGGGCATCAACGGAGACCCAGCACAGCCAAAGTTAAAATAGATGCAAGTATACTTTTAAAAGATAGAAGGAACAAGCAGCGTAAAGGAGCAGACATGGGAGTGTGCCTGGTGTGTGCTCTTGAAGAGCAAGAGCCTGTTTGGCTGGATCTAAGGAAGCAGAGGAAAGTAGAAGAGATCGGCTCAAAGAAGTGGAGGGCCGACCCTGCTGGGCCTCTCGGCCGTTGTAAGAACTTCCCTTTACAAGTTAGACTTTCAGGAGAAGACTGAGTTTATCTAACTTACATTTTAAAACAATAACTTGGTTTCTGGTGTGAGAATCCACTGTATGGGGTAGAACACCGAAGACCAGTCAGGAGGCTGTTGCAGTAGTTCGGATGAGAGATTATTGTGGCTACATTTAGACCAAAGGGGTGATGGTGATGGTAAAGGCACGAGATTGGACTGTCAACACTGTTTTGAAGATAGAACCCTAGTGTTTGCTCTTCGAGGCTTTGTGTGGTTTGAGAAGGAGTTGCTGAGAACATTTGGAATTTTGCCTCAGGTGCTCACCAGAAGGATAAAAGTTCTCTCAACTGAGATGAGGAAAGCTACAGGAAGAGCAGCTTTGGGGGTGGTGTAGAATCAGGAGCTCAGGTTTAGACAGGGAGTCTATTGAGCACCCAAACTGATCTGTGAAGCAGTCAGTTAGATAAGTGAGCCTGGAGCTCAAGTGGGATGTCCGGGTTGAATGCATTAATTTGAGAGTTGACAGGCTATAGATGGTATTTAAAGCCTGGAGATCAGAAGCCGGAGATGATCATCGTGACTATGAGTACAGTAGAGAAGGGAAGGCCAAGAGCAGGTGCTGGCACCGCAACGGCAAGGAGCCGGTGGTAAGAGCAAGCCACGGGCAGCCAGGACTGTAGGACTAGCCACCGGGCTTAGCAACACGGAAGGTGTCAGGAGCCTTGAGGACGGTGTCAGCAAAGTGGTGGGGGCAAAAGCCTAATTAAAGTGAGGTTAAGGAAAAATGGGAGAAAAACATTGAAGATGATAAGTGTAGATACCTCTTTGGGGAGTTTTGATGGCAGGAAGAGCAAAAATACAGGATCGTAGCTGGTAGGGGAGGTAAGGTCAAAAAAGTTTTCTTAAGGTGCAAGCAGTAGCGGCATGGTTTCTGTATTGTTAAGAATGACCCAATACCAAAAAAATTTAAATGTAGGAGATTTTGCATGTTTGAGATTCTATTTACTGTGATATAAAAATTGCTTCTTTTCAGGATAGCTTATAAATCAAGATACCTAATAAAAGCGAGTTATCTTTTTACTTTAGCCAGTACAGTGACTAGGTATGAAGTTATTACTTTTTTATAAAAACTCTGATTTAATACCATGAAGGAATTTGGATAATTTTCATGTGTACATGGCTGATCATTTATTTCCTCAGGTATTTGGTTATGGAATTAATGGATGCTAACTTATGTCAGGTTATTCACATGGAGCTGGACCATGAAAGAATGTCCTACCTTCTTTACCAGATGCTCTGTGGTATTAAACATCTACATTCAGCTGGTATAATTCATAGAGTAAGTAGTGATACTGTATTGGTTTTTTCCTTTTAATCAAAATCATTTTGTTATTGTAATCTTCAGATACAAAAGAACATATTTTTAAAAAATTTGTCAATGTTGAAAATCCAAATAAACTTTGGGATCATGTTACTTTCTCAAAGATTGTTGAGATTAGAAGACATTTGTGGAATGTCTGGTTTGCCTGGGCCCATCTGAGCTACCCTGGGTGCAGATATGAGCCAGCTGCCTAGACTCATACAGAAAAATGCTTCTTTTTTTTTTTTTTAAAGATTTTATTTGGAAATAATTTAAAACTTAGAGAAAAATTGCAAGAATAGGACAAAGAACTTCCAAATAACTATTTACCCAGATATCCCTGGTGTTAATAGTTTTGTCATACTCGAAATCTTATTTTTGGTTCAGAGAATTTGAATTTGGGGTGGGGGAAAGGTAAAGGCCAAGTAGTATATGACACAGTTGCTCTAGAAGTTTTATGTGAGTTGTCTCCCAAGCATTCATTTCTTACATCATAAAATTCTACCACTCCAGCATCCCAACCATACCGGTAGGAACTCTTAGAAAGGCTCCAGGCAGACCTCTTGACTAGGCCAAGGCTGGAATTTGAATGGTGGTGTTGCCTGTCAGGGAGTACATATTTAAAAACCAGAGAGATGTTCTCTAAGCTGGTTTTAGGAGCTTTTGTTATTTTTTGATCTGTACCACTGTGCAAACAGACCTTGATAAAGTTTTCGTTTGTTTCTTTGTTGTTTCTTGGGTTGTTTTTAGCAACTGAAGTGTTGATTGAGACTAGAGGCAGAAATAATAATAGTTTTATTGAAAGCATTCTTAGCATTCCTTAAATAATTACTATATTGATGTTTTTGAGTGTCTTTTGATACTATGTTTCAATAGCAAAAAGTTGTATTTTCTGTGAACTAAAGTCTGTGGAGGGAAGAAGTGAGACAAGAACAATGAAACCTTTTCATACAAAAAAGAACAGAGAGATTTTTGATGGTATAGTAATAGTAATTCTTTTGAATCTGTTGGGTGGTTCCATCACAGCCACTGAACAGAGGCCTAACACAGTAGCAGGGCCCACAGTTCAGAGAGGGCCAAACCCTTGCCCGCTGTGAACATGAGGCCTGAGGCCTGAGTGAGGTCTGCCTCCCGAGACCAGCCCTGGCCCTCCCACTGACTACTGGGGGCCTGCCGCAAAGGTTCCTGGACAGTCTTCAGTCATTTAAGTAATAGCCTTTGCTGCTGCCATGTGGTCAGTTAAAATAATATAAATTCAGTTGATGAATTTGCTTTAAAAATAGTGACACTAGTCATTTTAATTAAAAATAAAGACTTCCTGGCATACCATTCTATTTCTTTTCCTAAAACATTCACAGACCTTTATATAAATTAAGGCACTGTTAATTTCTCTCAAATACATATTGTATTAAAGTCTGGCCTGAGAATAAGTTCTCAGATAATTAGGCTTCATTATTGTTAAGCTTTATTAATTTTGCACAAGCAAACAGTTGTCTTACTGTGTCTCCCCCCTTGGGCCCAAACATATATGGGAAAGCAATATCCTCTCATTTCAGGGGTGCCTTGTAAGAGCTGTAGCATACACGTGCCTGTGTTAGGTGATGTTTGGTCCTTGCAGTGTAGGCCCACACCTGCAGACCCGAAAGTCACATAGGGTCAAGGAAGTTTTTGGTTTGCCCAGCATGATTTCGCCAACCACCTCTCCATCCTGTTTATCTCCCCACTGGCTCTCCCTCCCCTTGGCTTATACCTTCTGGTTCACACATCAGTAGGACTGTGGACTTTATGTTTGCTTGAAAGCACCATGTGCACATTGTGGGGAAGGTGGATAAGGCCTCTGTTTGCACACCCGCCCCTCCTCCAGGTCCCGAGAGGTGAGCAACCACAGTTAGCCTTTAGCATGTTAATGGTTTCCTGTGAACTTTTCCTGTCCTTTTTTTCTGTATACAATACCATAGATGGAGAAGGAAGTGGCAACCCACTCCAGTATTCTTGCCTGGAGAATCCCATGGACAGAGGGGCCTGGTGGGCTGCTGTCCATTGGGTCGCACAGAGTTGGACATGACTGAAGCGACTTAGCACGCATGCATGCATTGGAGAAGGAAATGGCAACTCACTCCAGTATTCTTCCCTGGAGAATCCTATGGAGAGAAGAGCCTGGTGGGCTGCCATCTATGGGGTCGCACAGAGTCGGGCATGACTGAAGCGACTTAGCAGCAGCAGCACCATATAGACAAAATGTGGTCCACTGGAAAAGGGAATGGCAAACCAGTATTCTTGCCTTGAGAACCCCATGAACAGTATGAAAAGGCAAAAAGATAGGACACTGAAAGATGAACTCCCCAGGTCAGTGTGTGTGTGTGTGTGTGTGTGTGTGTGTGTGTGTGTTAGTTGCTTAGTCATGTCCGACTCTTTGCAACCCCATAGACTGCAGCCCACCAGGCCTCTCCATCCATGGGATTCTCCAGGCAAGAACACTGGAGTGGTTTGCCATTTCCTTCTCCAAAAGGAACTATAGAAAGAAAGTGAAGTCACTCAGTCATGTCTGACTCTTTGTGACCCCATGTACTGCAGCCCACCAGGCTTCTGCATCCATGGAATTTTCCAGGCAAAAGTACTGGAGTGGGTTGCCATTTCCTTCTCCACCCCAGGTCAGTAGGTGCCCAATATGCTACTGGAGATCAGTGGAGAAATAACTCCACAAAGAATGAAGAGATGGAGCCAAAGCAAAAACAACACCCAGTTGTGGATGTGACTGGTGATAGAAGCAAGGTCCAATACTGTAAGAGCAATATTGCATAGGAACCTCGAATGTTAGGTCCGTGAATCAAGGCAAACTGGAAGTGGTCACACAGGAGATGGCAAGAGTGAACATCGACATTTTAGGAATCAGCAAACTAAAATGGACTGGAATGGGTGAATTTAACTTAGATGACCATTATATCTACTACTGTAGACAAGAATCCCTTAGAAGAAATGGAGTAGCCATCATAGCCAACAAAAGAGTCTGAAATGCAGTACTTGGATGCAATCTCAAAAACAACAGAATGATCTCTGTTCATTTCCAAGGCAAACCATTCAATGTCACAGTAATCCAAGTCTATATCCCTGACCAGTAATGCTGAAGAAGCTGAAGTTGAACGGTTCTATGAAGACCTACAAGACCTTCTAGAAATAACGCCCAAAAAAGATATCCTTTTCATTATAGGGGACTGGAATGCAAAAGTAGGAAGTCAAGAAACACCTCGAGTAACAGGCAAGCTTGGCTTTGGGATATGGAATGAAGCAGGGCAAAGACTAATAGAGTTTTGCCAAGAGAACCCACTGGTCATAGCAAACACTCTCTTGCAACAACACAAGAGAAGACTCTACACATGGACATCACCAGATGGTCAACACCGAACTCAAATTGATTATATTCTCTGCAGCCAAAGATGGAGAAGCTCTATATAGCCAGTAAAAACAAGACTGGGAGCTGACTGTGGTGCAGATCATAAACTCCTTATTGCCAAATTTAGACTGAAATTGAAGAAAGTAAGGAAAATCATTAAACCATTCAAGTATGAAGTGGAACTTCAGTGGAAGTGAGAAATCGATTTAAGGGACTCGATCTGATAGAGTGCCTGATGAACTATGGATGGAGGTTCATAACATTTAACAGGAGACAGGGAGCAAGACCATCCCCAAGAAAAAGAAATGCAAAAAAGCAAAATGGTTGTCTGAGGAGGCCTTACAAATAGCTGTGAAAAGAAGAGAAGCAAAAAGCAAAGGAGAAAAGGAAAGATATACCCATTTGAATGCAGAGTTCCAAAGAATAGCAACGAAAAATAAGAAAGCCTTCCTCAGTGATCAATTCAAAGAAATAGAGGAAACCAATAGAATGGGAAAGACTAGAGATCTCTTCAAGAAAATTAGAGATACCAAGGGAACATTTCATGCAAAGATGGGCTCAATAAAGGACAGAAATGATATGGACCTAACAGAAGAAGATATTAAGAAAAGGTAGCAAGAATATACATAAGAACTGTATAAAAAAGATCTTCATGACCCAGATAATCACGATGGTTTGATCACTCACCTGGAGCCAGACATCCTGGAATGTGAAGTCAAGTGGGCCTTAGGAAGCATCACCACAAACAAAGCTAGTGGAGGTGATGGAATTCCAGTTGAGCTATTTCAAATCCTAAAAGATGATGCTGTGAAAGTGCTGCACTTAATATGCCAGCAAATTTGGAAAACTCAGCAATAGGACTGCTGATTGCCTTTTCCACAGGACTGGAAAAGGTCAGTTTTCATTAGTCTCAAAGAAAGCCAGTGCCAAACAATGCTCAAACTACCGCACAGTTGTGTTCATCTCACATGATAGTAAAGTAATGCTCAAAATTCTCCAAGCCAGGATTCAGCAGTACATGAACCATGAAATTCCAGATGTTCAAGATGGTTTTAGAAAAGGCAAAGGAACCAGAGATCAAATTGCCAACATCCACTGGGTCATCAGAAAAGCAAGAGGCTTCCAGAAAAACATCTATTTCTGCTTTATTGACTATGCCAAAGCCTTTGACTGTGTGGATCACAGTAAACTGTGGAAAATTCTGAAAGAGATGGGAATACCAGACCACCTGACCTGCCTCTTGAGAAATCTGTATGCAGGTCAGGACATGGAACTGGACACGGAACAACAGACTGGTTCCAAATAGGAAAAGGAGTACATCAAGGCTGTATATTGTCACCCTGCTTATTTAACTTCTATGCAGAGTACATCATGAGAAACACTGGGCTGGATGAAGCACAAGCTTGAATCAAGATTGCCGGGAGAAATATCAATAACCTCAGATACACAGATGACACCACCCTTATGGTGGTCTAGTCAAGACTGTGGTTTTTCCAGTAGTCATGCATGTGCATGCATATGAGAGGTGGACTGTGAAGAAGGCTGAGCGCCAAAAAATTGATGTTTTTGAACTGTGGTGTCGGAGAAGACTCTTGAGAGTCCGTTGGACTGCAAGGAGATCAAACCAGTCAATCCTAAAGGAAATCAACCTGAATATTGATTGGAAGGACTGATACTGAAGCTGAAACTCCAATACTTTGGCCACCTGATACGAAGAGCTGACTCACTTGAAAAGACTCTGATGCTAGGAAAGATTGAAGGCAGGAGGAGAAGGGGATGACAGAGGATGAGCTGGACATGAGTTTGAGTAAGCTCCCGGAGTTGGTGATGGACCGGGAGGCCTGGTGTGCTGCAGTCCACAGGGTTGCAAAGAGTTGGACGCACCTGAGCGACTGAACTAAACTGAACTGATACCACAGGCAGAGATACACACGTTCAGTTTTGCTTACTAAGATGGTTTCAGAATAAACATACAATTTAATTACTTGAAAAATAGAACAGCCGTATCCTACCACTTTTGTGTTGTATAATTAAAAACAGATGGAAAGGAAAGTGTCCCAGCCCCCCATTGCCACCTGGAGGAGGCCATTGATGGCATTTGGGTTTTTTCTTCCTGCCTTTACACTGATACTTCTTACTTATGTAATACCAGCGTATCTGTTTATACTTATGTCCTTTATTACTTACATTTTTTAAAAATAGGATCATCTTGTACATGATTGTTCTGCAACTTGGTGAATGAGTTGGTCAATCTGTTTTTTTTTTATTTTTATCAAGGATAACTTATTAAAAAGGAACCCTCACCTCCTCCCTCCTATTTCACTCCCCCCAGAAGCACTCATTCAGTTCTTTTAGCTGTTATTTTGGTGTTTATATTTTGAAACAATATGATTAGATCTCTATTTGTTGATCTCTGTTCAGTTTGGGACATAAGGTACTGATCTAGCTCTCTTTCTTTCCCCTGTCCTCCCAATTAGTTACAGTATAATTGGTTTAGATCAGACGTCAGTTTTACATCATCAGGACACTTTTCACAGTTAAGCTTACATTTATACCATGATTATATTTCTTTTCCTTTCAATTCTTTGTCCCTAGAGTTAACAACACTTGCCTTTCACTTGTTAGAGTTGTGGTCTCTGTTGTTTGTTTGAAGGAGGAAGCAGTTTTCCATGTCTTTACTGCTAATTAAACCCTGCATTTTCTGCCAGGTGTCTAAGTGTTCTCTTGCTGCAGATGGCTTAACTGTTTCATTGGTTTGATTGTCTTGTGGAACCTCAGCCCTGCTCACATCTGGACTGGCCACCCCCATACCTGATGCCGAGGCCTTATCCTGGCCTTGCCCCAGCATTTTCCTGAGAATTTCCTTCACCTCTGTCTGCTTCCTGACGCCCATCTCTCCTTTGTTTTGGTGGGACATATCCTCCAATAGCTTCCCCAAAAGTGGTGCCTGGCAGGTAAAGTTTTGAGGTCTCAGATATCTGAAACTCTTCTTCTGCCCTGTCACATGATTAATGATTTGGTTGGATATAAAATTCTTGGTTATAAATCAGTTGCCCGCTGAGGTATAAGTACTGTACCGTTGTAGTGTAGTGTATGGCTTTTGAAGTTTCTGTGCTATTCTTATTACAGATCCTTTACAGATGTCCTAGTTTGGGTTTTGTTTTTATCCCTCTGAAAACATCTTTTAAAGTTTCTTTATTTCTTATATTCTGAAATGTTATGGTGATATGCCATCATATGGCATTTTTTTTCATTAATTGTGGTGGGAACTTCAGTCTGGAAGGACATGCCATAGAGTTCTGGGAACTTTGTATTATTTCTTTCAGAATAGAAATGTGTTCTTTATTCTGTCTTTCTCTGAAGTACCAGTTAGTTGGAGCTCTTTTTTTATCTTTTTATCTTTATCCTTTTTATAGCATTTTGTTCTTTTTTTAATTGGAGTATGATTGATTTACAATATTGTATTAGTTTCAGGTGTACAGCCTAGTGATTTGTATCTTTGGAGATTATATTCTATTGTAGGTTGTTATAAGATAACGGTGTAATTCCTTGTGCTGTACAGTATATCCTTGTTGCTTCCTTTATATATCTTCCTTATATATGCTAGTTTTATCTATTAATCCCAAACCCCTAAACTGTCCCTCCCCACTTCCCTCTCCCTTTTGTTAACCACAAATTTGTTTTCTCTTTCTGTGAGTCTGTTTCTATTTTGTATATGTTTATGTGTATCATTTTTTAGCTTCCAAGTGATTGATGTCATATAATATTTGTCTTTCTCTNTGTTGATCAATCATGATACAATGGTATTAAGCAAATAATAGTTACATAATCACAATAATAAAAGATGTTGATCAGTTTTCACGCTCAATATCCAGACCAAAAAAAGATAATTACAATTGCAAGCCATAATAGAGACATGATTAACCTAAACAATGTAAGATAATTACATTCAGTTTGGAGGGGTTAAGTAAAGTAATGTGGTAAGTTAAAGTGCATACACGCACATGTTTTCATCCACCCAGCTGGTCTGTGTCTTTTGGTTGGTTCATTTAATCCATTCACATTTAAGGTAATTTTCAATATGTATGTCTATATAGTCAAAACTATGGTTTTTTCAGTAGTCATATATGAGTGTGAGAGTTGGACCATAAAGAAAGCTGAGCACTGAAGAATTGATGCTTTTGATCTGTGGTGTTGGTGATGGAAAAGACTCTTGAGAGTCCCTTGGACTGCAAGGAGGTCAAACCAATCAATCCTAAAAGAAATCAATCCTGAATATTGATTGGAAGGACTGATACTGAAGCTGAAGTTTCAGTACTTTGGCACCTGATATGAAGAGCTAAATCATTGGAAAAGACCCTAATGCTGGGAAAGATTGAAGGCAGGAGGAGAAGGGGATGACAGAGGATGAGATAGTTGGATAGCATCACCGACTCAATGGACGTGAGTTTGATCAAGCTCTGGGAGTTGGTGATGGACAGGGAAGCCTGGCATGCTGCAGTTGGACACAACTGAGCAACTGAACTGACTGATGAGAAGTGAAGAACCAAGATCTTCTGTGGGGATCTGAGAGCTCTGCCTTCACCTTTCTGCGAACCTTCCCCCCTACCCCCATCCCCTGCAAATCCCTCAGCATCCTGCTCCCTACCCCATCCTGCCTTCTACAGGACTTGTCATTTAATTCCACAGCCCTTTCCAGAGTTGTGGTCCACATTATCTCACTGTGGGCCACTCACTGAGGTTGGGGTTACTCCGCTTGGCCAAGTTGTTCATTCCTGTGTGCCGACTTCCATCCCCAGAGACCATATGAGGTTTTCCATTGGAGGCACTGGTGTGCCACGATGGCATTAGACATGCAAGGGATGCAGGGAGAAGGCCTCTGAGGAAGAGCAGGAGGAGGGAGTCAGAGGAGGTGGGAAAGCTGGCAGGGGACAGCACAGTCTGACCCCTTGGCATAGAGAGGGTGTGAAGAAGGGTTGGAGGCTGCCTGTTAGAGGAATCCAGTGTCTCATAGGAAAGGACCTCCTTCTCCATGCAGTTGCTGGCCAAGAGCCAGTGTGGGAGTTGTGGCCTTGTGAGCGGAGGGGAGGCTTCGGGCACCTCAGGGGGTGTCTGTCAGTTGCACTCCCACAGTAGAGAGACAGGCATTTTCGTGGATAGCACTGTCCACCCCTGTCCTTCTCAGCTCTGCTTCTGCACACAGGTCAAGAGCAGGCTCCTCATGAGCCTCCCTTCCTGAGGGGAAGAGACAAGCCGTAGTCCCTCTCACCAGGTGTTGATCTCGGAGCCACAGCAGGTCCTCATTCCCTGCATTGTTCATTCCTGAAGTGTACGAGTCTGGTGGTCCAAAACGGACCCTGTGGTCCATGCAGCAGTCGTCTTCCCAGTCCTCAAGTATGTGATGGGAACTGATACACTCGACAGGTGATACTCCTGGCAGATAGACCCCTGCATTTGTTCTTTGGTCTACAGTTAAGAGTTATCTTGATTGGCAAGGCCAAGTGGAAACGTGAAACTGCCGTCCCCAAGATAGTACATAAAAAACGGTATTGAACTCTGGGAGATGGGGGAGAATGGAGGAGATTACTGCCACCATTAGAACCTAAAAATCTCAGGATGGTGGTCCCTCCTAGCTCAGTTTAATTCACTAGTCCAGCCCTTGAAGAAACTAGATGGATGCTAGAGAATGTCGACCACCGAGACTTAGCTGACCAGGGGTCCTGACTGTAGCTGCTATGCTGGACACGGTGTTGTTGCCAGAGCAGATTAATAAGGCCTCAGGTCTGTCATATAGACATTGATTGGGCAAATGCATTCTCCCATACTGATTAGATAAGAGGATCAGAAACCATGTGAGGTGGACAGCGATCTTCTTTCACAGTTTTGCCCCAGGCCTGTGTCATAATATAGTTGGAAGAGATCTGGATCAGTCTCCGTTTATTAGCTGGCCTCCATGACCACCCCCTACCACCAGCTGCGGGAGGCACGATGTTGTTTTGAGTCTTTGCCTTTCAGTGTCCACTTAGACCTTAAATGTCTAATACTTCTCCAAATGTCTGCTTAGGCTCCTGTCCCCAGATACAGCCATCCGAGTAAGCGGTCATAGGTACATGTGAGGAAATCAGGTCAGTGGACAGTCGTTACACTTCGTCAGGTAGCGGGTTCTAGGTGGAGAACTGATGAGGAATGACTATACCCTCAGCCTCGACTCCTCTGCTCCTGCCCTTGTCTGGTTACAGGTATTTCGTATACCCTTGTTGCCATCCCCATACTCTGTGCATCAAGCCCTCAAATTTAGGTGGCATCTGTGTTTCACTGTGTGTTTCTTGTTTTCCTTGTTTGGGATGGTTTTCAGGATTTGAAGGGGCAGAATTGTCTTTACTCTGCCATCTTCAAACTACAAATCCACTTCCTTTGCGGAAAGCTGCTTCGGGTTGTGTGTGGAGAATGAAGGGGCCGTGTGTGGGGGGAACCCTCAGAAGGCCCGGGACCTCTTTAGGCACCTTCCATTGTGTCCCAGCACGGCCACGTCTACCATTCCGGCCAGGACAAGATCCACACCTTTCCACAGCTTGATTCCACAGGTTTGCATTTGACTATCATTGTTGTCCAGTAGATGGCGGTAAAGTCCATCTTTACTTGGATGGCGGTTGGTGCCACAAAATCAGTGCAAGAGGACACTCTTGTGCAGGGGACACTCTTGTGACACCCTTTATGACGGACGTGGCTGGCACGGCCACGTTTTCTAGCCACACAGCAGTTCATCAGGCTGAATGACACTACTCTATCATCCTTGTTCGTGTGGCTGCGTTAGTTCAAGGCCAGGCTGGATTTCAGGGACTGCTGGGTGGTCACGCATGTTGTTAACTCATATCGCTACGTCATGTCCAGCTCTTTGCAACAGGGCAGGTTCCTCTGTCCTCCACTCTTTCCTCGAATTTGCTCAGATTCACGTACATTGAATCAGTGGTGCTATCTAACCATCTCTTCCTCTCCCACCCCCTTCTTCTGTTGCTTTCAGGCTTTCCCAGCGTCAGGATCTTTTCCAGTGAGTCAGCTCTTTGCATCAGGTATCCAAAGTATCGGAGCTTCACCCTCGAAATCAGTCCTTCCAATGAATATTCAGAGTTGATTTCCATTAGGATTGACTGTCTCATCTCCTTGCAGTCTGACGGACTCTAAAGAGTCGTCTTCAGCACTACAATTAGAAAGCATGAATTCTTTGGCACTCAGCCATCCTTATAGTCCAACTCTCACATCTATACATGACTACTGGAAAACCATAGCTTTGATTATATGGACCTTTGCTGGCAAAGTGATGTCTCTCCTTTTTAATATGCTGTCTAGGTTTGTCATAGCTTTCCTTTCAAGGAGTGAGCATCTTCTAATTTCATGGCTGCACTCACTGTCTGCAGTGAGTTTGGAGCCCAAGAAAAGAAATTCTGTCACTGCTTCCACTTTTTCCCCTTCTGTTTGCCATGAAATGATGGGACTGGACACCATAATCTTAGTTTTTTTATGTTCAGTTTCAAACAAACTTTTTCACCCTCATCAAGAGGCTGTTTAGTTCCTCTTCACTTTCCCCATCAGAGTGATATCATGTGCATATCTGAAGTTCTTGATATTTCTCCTGGCAGTCTTGATTCCAGCTTGTGACTCTTCCAGCCTGGCATTTCCATGATGTACTCTGCACGTATTAAGCAGGGTGACAGTATACAGCCTTGTTGCACTCCTTAACAAATTTGGAACCAGTCAGTTATTCCATGTAAGATTCTGATTGTTCCTTCTTGGCCTACATCCAGATTTCTCAGGAGACAGGTAAAGTTGTCTGTTATTCCCATCTCTTTGAGAATTTTCCACAGTTTGTTGTGATTACACAAAAGTTTTAGCATAACTGCAGAAGCAGATTGTTTTTTTGGAACTCCTTTGCTTTCTCCATGATCCATTGAATGCTGGCAATTTGATCTCTGGTTCCTATGCCTCTTTGAAACCCAGCTTGTACATCTGGAAGTTCTTATTTCACATACTGCTGAAGCCTAGCTTGAAGGATTTTGAGCATAACCTTGCTAGGATGTAAAATGTGTCCAATTGTATGGTAGTTGGAACATTCTTTGGCATTGCCTTTCTTGGGGATTGGAATGAAAACTGAATTTTTCCAGTATTGTGGCCACTGCTGAGTTTTCCAAATTTGCTGCCATATTGAGTGTGGCTCTGTAAGAGCGTCAGAGTGTGATGCTTCCTAAGGCCCACTTGACTCCACACTCCAGGGTATCTGGCTCTAGGTGAGTAACCACACTATCATGGTTATCCTGGTCATTAAGATGTTTCTTGTATAGTTCTTCTGTGTATTCTTGCCACCTCTTCCTAATCTCTTCTGCTTCTGTTAGGTCCTTAATGGTAAGGACCTTCTGTCCTTTATCATACCCATCCTTGGAAGAGATGTTCCCTTGATATCTCCAATTTTCTTGAAGAGATCTCTAGCCTTTCCCGTTCTAGTGTTTTCCTCTATTTCTTTGCGTTGCTCATTTAAGAAGGCCTTCTTATCTCTCCTTGCTATTCTTTGGAACTCTGCATTCAGTTGGGTCTATCTTTCCCTTTCTCCCTTGACTTTCTTTGCTTTTCTTCTTTCCTTGGTTATTTGTAAGGCATTCTCAGGCAACAAATTTGCCTTCTCGCATTTCTTTTTCTTTAGGATGGTTTTGGTCACTGTCTCCTGTACAATGTTATGAACCTCCATCCATAGTTCTTCAGCCACACTGCCTACCAGATATAATCCCTTGAATCTATTCATCACGTCCCCTGTATAATCATAAGGGGTTTGATTTAGGTCATACCTGAATGGCCTAGTAGTTTTCCCTACTTCAATTTAAGCCTGAATTTTGCAATTAGGAGCTCATGATCTGAGCCACAATCAGCTCCAAGTCTTGTTTTTACTGACTGTATAGAGCTTCTCCATCTTTGGCTTCTAAGAACATAATCAAATTTTGATATTGACCATCTGGCAATATCCATATGTAGAGTACTCTTTTGTGGGTTTTTAAGAAAGGGTGTTTGCTATGACCAGCACATTCTCATGACAAAACTCTGTTAGCCTTTGTGCTGCTTCATTTTGTACCCCAAGGCCAAACTTGCCTGTTATTCCAGGTATCTCTTGACTTCCTACTTTTGCATTCCAATCCTCTGTGCTGAAAAGAACATCTCTTTTAGGTGTTAGTTCTAGAAGCTCTTGTAGGTCTTCATAGAACCGTTCAGCTTCACCTTCTTCAACATTACAGGTTGGGCCATAGAGTTGGATTACTGTGATGCTGAATGGGTTGCCTTGGAACCCATTCAGTCATTTTTGAGACTGCACCCAAGTACTACATTTTCGACATTTTTGTTGAATATGAGGGCTATTTCATTTCCCCTAAGGTATTCTCGCCCACAGCAGTAGATAGAATGGTCATCTGAATTAAATTCGCCCATTACCTGGAGTAACAGGCAAATTGGGCCTTGGAGTACAAAATGAAGCAGGTCAAAGGCAAACAGAGTTTTGCCAAGAGAACACACTGGTCATAGCAAACAGCCTCTTCCAACAACACAAGAGAAGACTCTACACATGGACAAAGAAGAGAAGCAAAAGGCAAATGAGAAAAGGAAAGATATACCCATTTGAATGCAGAGTTCCAAAGAATAGCAAGGAGAGATAAGAAAGCCTTCCTCAGTGATCAATGCAAAGAAATAGAGGAAACCAATAGAATGGGAAAGACTAGAGATTTCTTCATGAAAATTAAAGATACCAAGGGAACATTTCGTGCAAAGATGGGCACAGTAAAGGACAGAAATGGTATGAACCTAACAGAAGCAGAAGATATTAAGAAGAGGTGGCAAGAATACACAGAAGAACTATACAAAAAACATCTTCATGACCCAGATAACCACGATGGTGTGATCACTCACGTAGAGCCAGACATCCTGGAATGCAAAGTCAAGTGGGCCTTAGGAAGCATCACTACGAACAAAGCTAGTGGAAGTGATGGCATTCCAGTTGAGCTATTTTAGATCCTAAAAGATGATGCTGTGAAAGTGCTGCACTCAATATGGCAGCCTGTTTTGAAAACTCAGCAGTGGCCACAGGACTAGAAAAGGTCTGTTTTCATTTCAGTCCCAAAGAAAGCCAACGTGAAAGAATGCTCAAAATACTGCATAATTGCACTCATCTCACACACTAGCAAAGTAATGCTGAACATTCTCCAAGCCAGCAACAGTATGTGAATCGTGAACTTCCATATGTTCAAACTGGATTTACAAAAGGCAGAGGAACCAGAAATTGCCAACATCCATTGGATCATCGAAAAAGCAAGAGAGTTCCAGAAAAACATCTGCTTTATTGACTATGCCAAAGCCTTTGACTGTGTGGATCACAACAAACTGTGTAAAATTCTTCAAGAGATGGGAATACCAGACCACCTGACTTGCCTCCTAAGAAATCTGTATGCACGTCAAGAAGCAACAGTTAGAACTGGACATAGAGCAACAGACTGGTTCCAAATAGGGAAAGGAGTATGTCAAGGCTGTATATTGTCACCCTGCTTATTTAACTTATGTTCAGAGTACATCATGCGAAATGCAGGGCTGGATGAAGCACAAGCTGGAATCAAGATTGCTGGGAGAACTATCAATAACCCCAGATATCCAGATGACACAGGCTTATGGCAGAAAGTGAAGAAGAACTAAAGAGCCTCTTGATGAAAGTAGAAGAGGAGAGTGAAAAAGTTGGTTTAAAGCTTAATGTTCAGAAAACTAAGATCATGGCATCCAGTCCCATCACTACATGGCAAATAGATGGGGAAACAATGGAAACAGTGACAGACTATTTTCTTGGGCTCTAAAATCAATGCAGATGATTATTGCAGCCATGAAATTAAAAGACTCTTGCTTCTTGGAAGAAAAGTTATGACCAACCTAGACAGCATATTCAAAAGCAGAGACATTACTTTGCCAACAAAGGTCCATATAATCAAAGCTATGGTTTTTCCAGTAGTCATGTATGAATGTGAGAGTTGGACTATAAAGAAAGCTGAGTGCCAAAGAACTGATGCTTTTGAACTGTGGTGTTGGAGAAGACTCTTAAGAGTCCCTTGGACAGCAAGGAGATCCATCCAGTCAATTCTAAAGGAAATCAGTCCTGAATATTCATTGGAAGGGCTGATGCTGAAGCTGAAGCTCCAGTACTTTGGCCACCTAATGCGAAGAACTAACTCATTGGAAAAGACCCTGATGCTGGGGAAAATTGAAGGCAGGAGGCGAAGGGAACAACAGAGGATGAGATGGTTGGATGGTGTCACCGATTCTATGGACATGAGTTTGAGTAAGCTCTAAGAGTTGGTGATGGACAGGAAAGCCTGGCATGCTACAGTCCATGAGGTCGCAAAGAATCAGACACAAATGTGCAACTGAACTGAACTGATTCCTGTCTGTTTTAGTTCACTGATTTCTAAGATGTCAGTGTTCAATCTTGCCATCTCCTGCTTGACCATCTCCAGTTTATCTTGATTCATGGACCTAACATTCCAGCTTCCTATACAGTATTGTTCTTTACAATATCAGACATTACTTTCACCACCAGGCATATTCACAACCGAGTGTCGTTTCCACTTTGGCCTAGCCACTTCCTTCTTTCTAAAGCTGTTAGTAATTGCCCTTTGCTCTCCCCGGTAGCATACTGGACACCTTCAGATCTGGGGGCTCATCTTCTGGTGTCATATCTCTTTGCCTTTTTATACAGTCCATGGTGTATAAAAGGAGAATCTCCTTGGAAAGAGGAGGCTGGCAGGGTACAGTCCATGGGGTTGCAAAGAGTTGACTAAGCAACTAAGCACAACTGAGCGACTGAGCACAATTTGTATCCTGAAATACCCGTTCTTCCCATATTCTTTGGTTCTAAAAACGGAACCTAGGAACAAATTGGTTTGTTTTACCTTAGCTGCATTACTGCCTCCTCACAGGAAAAGGTCGCTGGTTTGAGTGTGGTGCCTATTCTTCCCATGCTTGCTTTTGTACAGCCTCGCGGCTGTGGGTGGGGTTGGCCGTGCTCCCCTCAGCACTTCATGCTGGGACATGCCTGGAGGAATGCTCTGGGGCCAGCCAGGGGCCATGCATCTGCATGGGTTTGGTAGGAGTTTTCATTATGTTTTTAAGCAATGCACAGTTATGTTATATTTTACTGAATTCCGAATTTTCAGAAAGAAAGCCCTTAGCAGTAATTAAACATAGTTTTGACTGATGTAAATTTAAATGTTTTTCTACTTATCCCAGTAACATTTGGCAGCTGTCACTCAAGGCACACCCAGGTCCATTGGTGACGCATCAATCGGAAAGTTTCAGCCAGGTGCGGGTACTAGAACGTCATTTACTGTGTGATGTGACTTGGCAGTTTGACATTGTAGCTACACATTAGAAGGCACTTGTGAACATAATAGATTGTTTAGAAGTCATAGTTTCTAGGATGAGTTTTCAGGCCGAAGTTCCAGGCAAGAATCAAATTCCTGTAGCTTGAGGAAGGGTCTAGGATGTAGGGGATCACCATAAAGAAGACCTAGAGTAATGAAGGAAAAAGCTGCAGAAGTTGTGATGAATTGTGTTGAGAGTGTGGTGGGGTGTGATGTGTACATTCACCTGCAAACATTTTCTGAGAATCTGCTGTGCCAGACTCCGTATGCTGGGAGCACAGGGAGACCTTGAGGCCTCCTTTCACAGAGCCCTCACTGGGAGGGGTGAAGAAGGGACAGAGGAGTGTGTGTGCCCAGGAATGGCAGGTCCCAGGGGATGGGAAGTTCTTGTTGGTAATCGTGGGATTCTTCTTCCAAAGAAAGAAGACGCCTTTGGGAGATTCCAGGGTCCGAGAATTCTAGCCCTATGCCGTCCAGTATCATAGCCACTAGCCACATGAAGCTATTAAGTACTCAGAATGTGGCTACAATTATAAATAAATACTGGATTTCAAAGACAGTACCAAAAAATGTAAAATATCTCCATAATGTTTATATGTTGGTTACATTTTAGAAATGAATACTATGGAAACACACTGTATTGCATTAAAGAAAATATTATTAAAATTAAATCTTACCTTTTCTAGTCACTGTTTTTTTAAGGTGGCTGTTAGAAAATGTAAATTACACATGGGGCTTGAATTGTGTTTCTGTTGGATAGCAGGGAGGAACCAGAATGTTGGGAACTGAGGGATGACCCGGCATGGCAGGAGGGAGGAGAGGATGTTGTAGAGACTCTCAAAAGGATTTAAGCAGAGCAGAGTCACAAAGGCTTCCACACGGCGGATGAGGGCACCCATCTGGCCTCTGTAGACTGTTCTGTATTGGTTTCAATTTGAGAGTTAGGTTTTCCAACATGATTCTAAAATCCCAGTGTTCAGTTCTAACTTTCTTCCTTCTCCCAGCACTCACATACTTCAGTGGTCACCGACCTCACAAATCCTTAACCAACATGAGATTGTTTATTAGCATGCTTTGGTTCGCCGTATTAATTTAAACCTTCTCTGTCCTAGGATCTGAAGCCTAGTAACATTGTAGTAAAGTCAGACTGCACCCTTAAGATCCTTGACTTTGGCCTGGCTCGCACAGCATGCACCAACTTTATGATGACTCCCTATGTGGTGACGCGGTATTACCGGGCACCCGAAGTCATCCTGGGCATGGGCTACAAAGAGAACGGTGAGTACAGACAGAACTGGAGGAGGCCTCGATGTTTAAAGTTAATGCTATTAGTCATCACGAGCTTTTTTTCTCTTTCCTGTGAACTGTATGAAATATAATATGAAGACTGTGTTATGCATAGATTATCATAGTTCACAGATGAGAAATAATTTTATATTTCCATTCGTTAAAATTATTCACTTTTGAAATAAATATTTTGAACATTTATCAAAGTATAATATGCTTACAAAAGTAAATATGTGAATCCCAAGTGTGCAGCTCAGTGGGAACACACCCATGTAACCAGCAGCGTAACTGAGGCCTCCCTAGGACCCCTCTGGGTCTCAACCCCCAAGGGAAGCCATTATCCTGATTTCTAGCACCATAGATTGATTTTTCTTATTTTTGAGCTAGATATAAATGGAATAATACAGCATGTGCTTTTTGCGTGTAAAATTGGTGTGTTTTTTAAACAGCAAAACTTATTCTAGCAATATCAGAGCTCTTTGAAACTTAGCTTTTGAAAAATTTGTCAAAAAGAACTAAATCACACTTACTTATTTAAAAAAAAAAAAAAAAAGAGTCTAAAAGTTTGCCTAAGTCATGTGAAATGAGTTGAGCTTCAAGTTTATCCAGATATTTTAGAACTCCCATTCAGAGGGACACAAGCCTGTGGCCTTCCAGTCCTCTATGGCCATGAGAGGAAATTTGGTCCCCTGTGAGCGTCTCTCAGCCCGCCTATACCAGCAGGGGCACTGAAGAGCTCTCTGTCTGGGCTCCTGAGGCCTTGTTCAGCTGGGCCCTGCAGAGGAGGCGCCTCTGGCCCTCACCTGGGACCCAAACAAGCCTGGCCCTGTGGGGCCCCGCTGGCTAGACAGCTCAGAAATGGATCATTCTGGAGGCACGGTGTTCATGTTTCACATGAGTCCTACTAGCAAGCTGGGTCTGTCTGTGTTTGGGAGGGGATTTGAGAAAAGACGTGCGTGGGGGGCGGTCTCTGGCTGGTTTTAATCACCTGGTATTTGGTAGTGGACATCTGGTCTGTCGGGTGCATCATGGCAGAAATGGTCCTCCATAAAGTCCTGTTCCCAGGAAGAGACTGTATCCTTCACAGGGAGATACCCGGTGCTGACCACAAGGCCGGGAGCCGGGGTGGGCTCGTGCCTGGAGACAGCTTTCTGGAGACAGGCACTCCTCGTTTCTGGGACTCTGTCTCTGAAGCTGTAAGCCAAGATTGCTGCAAACTGAAAGCCAAAATAGAAGTCAGCAATCTTTCATACTGTCTAAAACAGTTCACCCTTAGCTGGCCGTTTATTTTCCATATTTATGTGTTTAGTGCACTGTTAGAAATCTTTTCTTCACCTTTGTTTTGTTCATGGCACTTCATAATTTTGTCATTTCACTTTATTTTCAGTTGATATCTGGTCAGTGGGTTGCATCATGGGAGAGCTGGTGAAAGGTTGTGTGATATTCCAAGGCACTGATCGTATCCTTCCCGGGAACCTTCCCGGCCATGTTTTCCATAAATACCAAAGGCAACAGGAGCTCAAAAGGAAAATGTCGTAATTCTAGACTGTATTCCAAGGAGGTCTTGATTATATTTGTTAAATTAGTGTCACAGATCAAATGGTTCAATTTTATGTTTTCTTTTTTACTTGACTAACGATTTTATTGACACATAGAATTAAACCAATTTATATTCTTAATTTTGTTAAAAATAGCTTATAAGAAATGCATTTACTCTTTGACAAATGTATTCTGGTGTTTAAATGAAAATACTATTTAGTTAATTAATTTAACTATTTAGGGAGTTGTCTAAATTTAATAGGCCAATATTCTTATGTAATTTGTTTAATATACTATTTCATCAGTTACCAGGATGCAATAGAATATTTTCCTCCAAAGTAAGAACTGAAGCATGCTACATAAGACCTAAAGGGAAAAGATTAAAGTGAAAAGTTTATGAGGAAGAATATTTGCTAAATTTTTTTGTTTGTTACTCTTCTGACATTTTGTAGAAAATTTTAGAAGGTCCACTTAGATGGTTATTTTGTGACTTCCCCAGTGGGGAAGTCTAAATAAATATAAAATGCAAAAGGTTAACTTATACTGTGGTCAGCAAATCATATTAATGATATGTAGCATAAGGAAGAATAGATATATAATAGTTTCAATAGCTTTCTTTTCTCATATTCCTCATGTTCTTCCATCTTCAATATTTTTTACTCTAACTTAGTTCTTCACATATACCCTTTTTCATTTGTGTTCTCACCACCTAAAATTTTCATTAGTCTTTTGATTTTATTTTTTTGTTATGAAAGCTTAAAGTACTCTCTGCTGGCAGATTGATGGTTATCTTTAAGAGGAATTAAGTTGTATAGTCAATGTTTTATATATGCTTTATTACTTTTCATTTTTATGATTTTATGAGGGTGATTTTCTGGTAATATAAACCTTCACAACACAAACTTGAAATGAAAAAATTTTATCCCTATCATTTTATTTACCTTCCTTAATAGTTTTCACATCAGATTTTATGTGGTTAAACATAGCATTTTATTTTGTTCTAATACATTTTCTAGCAATTTTTCATAGCCTTACCTTAGATTAAGTTGTTTCAAACTGTAAATAGGAGATATTTAATTTGCAAGTAAATTCAATATAAAAAGGAAAAGTTGATGTATTCCAAAGATACATTTATTTATTATGCCAAGCTACTAGGCTTGTAGGATCTTGGTTCCCCAGTCAGGGATTGAAACCACACCCTCAGCAGTGAAAGTACCGAGTCCTAATCACTGGACTGTCAGGGAATTCCCTAACAATACATAATTAGAAGTGTCTACTTAACATTCAGTTTGTCTCAATTTTTAATTTATTTTGCGTGTTTCTTTTCTTTAACTAATTAACTGTGTTCTTCCAATAGTACAGATATGAAAAGTGTGGGTACTTTTTGGTGTGTTATTAAATAATTTTTAAATTCTTAGTTTACATATTAACATCTTACAGTATCAGTGATAATAATTTTATGTATAAGGTCACCTAATGTCATCCTTAGAACACACACAGAGATTAGAATCATTTTCCAAAGACAATTTTGCTCTTTTTCCAAACATTAGATAAAAAAAGATTCTGGAAACCAGACTGCAGTTGTCAGAGATTTGTTTCAGGTTCATAAGCAAAGGTAGAAAAGAAGTCCTCATGGCTTATAAGAAAGAGAAAGCTTCTGCCACATACCCCTCAGAAAGCACGGGGCCCTGGAGGCCCAGAAGCAGATTACTGAGGGGGGCACGTGGACACTGTCACAAAGGTGAGGACTGAGAGCTGAGGGGCAGCCATCTGCAACTGTGATGGGCACAGTTTTCATGAAAGGATGGGTGAAAAGAATGGTTAAGAGAGTATGACAGGTTGGGAATTAAAGCTACAAACAGCTCTCTATTGCTGCAAATGGGAGCGGTAGCTAAGCTACGGAAGTTCAAAGGAAAGTGACTGTTCACAGGAAAGTGACTATTGTTTTAAGATGAGAGGGGAAAAAATTATGTTTGATTGGTGATGGAAAGCTCCAGTGGAGAGAAAAATGGTGATGGTATACCAATAAGAAGAAAGACATTACAGGAGATGAGAGGGCCTCCTCCTTTGTTCTTTGAAGAACATATGTTTGTTCCCTAGGTTCTTTCACAGTAATGTCATTTTATTTTTCTAAGACATACCTCAATAACTTTTTAAAGATTCTGTTTATTTATTTGATTCCTCTGGTTTGGGTTCTCTTATATAATGTTTATGGTTTTAGAATCACTTTCCACATTCATCTTGCCAGTTATTGCAGGCTCCCAGAAAAAGAGACAAAGCTGGCCTTGTCTCCATTTTACAAATAGGAAGATGAGACCCAAGGGAGACTGACTTCCTGACACCCAGTGGGCGACTAACACACAGTGGAGTCTGAAACCTAGGCCACGTGCTTTGAAAGGAAATAAAACACACTCATTTATATTGCAGTGATAGCCAGAGTCAGTGCCACGTAAAACTCAGTGACCTCCCAAAGCTGTCGCTGCTCAGCTAAGCCCCGCTACAGTGGGAGATGACATGATGAGGGCTCAGAAAGTCCAGAACCCCGGCTCCCGCCCCCTCTCTCGTGCACCCCATGCTGCCAAGCCTACAAGGTGGCTCCCAGCCGTAAACTGAGCAGTCAGTTAGGTCTCTCTATTTCAGGGAGCTTTACATCTAACATAGCTTTATTACGAGAAGTGGAGGTGTGAAAGTCGCTAATGATGAGCGTGTGAACATGAACGTGGAAGTCACTCAGTCGTGTCCAGCTCTTTGCGACCCCTGGACTGTATAGTCCCTGGAGTTCTCCAAGCCAGAATACTGGAGGGTGTAGCCTATCCCTTCTCCAGGGGATCTTCCCAACCCAGGGATCGAACCCAGGTCTCCCACATTGCGGGCAGATTCTTTACCAGCTGACCCATACAGGAAGCCCAAGAATACTGGGGTGGGTAGCCTATCCCTTCTCCAGAGGATCATCCTGACCCAGGAATCGAACCAGGGTCTCCTGCATTGCAGGCGGATTCTTTACCAACTGAGCTATCAGGGAAGCCCATTATTATGAGAACTGATTTCAGTTTGCCTACATAATTATTACCTACTTTCGTGTTTAAGCCTTTCAGTCATAGGTATTCTTCAGCTTCAAGATAACTTTATTTTGATCTAGAATAGGAAGCCATAAAGACTTCATTGTGTTGATTTAATCAACTGTGACCAGAGTTTATATGGTGCAGAGTTTGTTTGTTTTAAATACTCTTAACTAGGAACCCAAGCCTTATTTGAATATTATTTCAGAATGCTTCTGCTGACCCAGTGAGCTGGCCTGATTAATTATTCATTGATAAGTATGATTTAAGTTTCTCTTTGAATGATGCAACTTTATGTAATATGAATATAAGGCATTTCAGTTGTATTTTCCTCAAGAGACTCCTTAGATATTGATCAGTGGAATAAAGTTATTGAGCAGCTAGGAACGCCATCTGCAGATTTCATGAAGAAACTTCAGCCAACTGTGAGGAATTATGTAGAAAACAGACCAAAGTATCCTGGAATCAAATTTGAAGAACTCTTTCCAGATTGGATATTCCCATCAGAATCTGAACGAGACAAAATTAAAAGTAAGATATCCTTTTTTCTTATACTTGTTTTCATAATCTGGTGAAGCCATTTTTATGTTTGCATTCTAAAATCTGTGAAAACTGAAAGATGAAATAGTTGAAAGCCCTCAAAGTCATATATAGGCTAGAATGAAGGCATTTCAGAATGAAAGCTTAAAGACCTAGAAGTTTTGTCCTCAAAAAAGGCAACAAAACTGAAGCCTCTGGTCAAAATATTTACATAGTCTGAAAGATTCTTATATTAGTTACAGCAAATGGAATTCAAACTGTTATCAGGTATAAAGAATACTCGAATAAAGATTGTCACCCATTTGAAGAGTCAAATTTTAAAAGGCCTTTTCCCCTGATCCTGTGCCCATCACATTTTAATGTGTTTAAGGGAGAAGAGTAGATTTGATTTTCTCTACGTCAAGACAGACTGTGCCTCATTCAGCAGAGTTCCCTGTCTCCTTTGCCTGCACATGTGAACTTTGTTTGGTTTTGGTATTCATTTGGCTGTCCTGGGTCTTCGCTGTGGCGTGTGGGGTCTTGGGTTGCGCATGCAAGCTCTCAGGTGGAGCATGTGGGGTCTAGTTCCCTGACCAGGGGTTGAACCTGGCCCCCTGCACCAGGAGTGCAGTGTCTCAGCAACTGGAGCACCAGGGAGGTCCCACCCGTGAATTTTAATTGCTGAAACCTAGGTGAGCCTTGTATTTAACCAAATTATTGAACTTGTTGAATTTTTTCCTAGCTACTAATCTCTAGATTTTTTTTTTTTAAGTGTACATTGTATACAGGTAGGCAAAGCAGAGGGCTTCCTTGGTGCAAGATACCTGGGCTCCATCACTGGACTGGAAAGATCACCTGGAGAAGGGAATGGCTACCCACTCCAGTGCTCTTGCCTGAAAAATGCCAAGGACAGAGGAGCCTGGCGGGCTAGAGTCCGTGGGGTGGCAGAGTCGAACACGACTGGGAGACTACGCACAGCACAGGCGAAGCAGAGCTATCTGTGAACTGTTGTATATGACGCAGCTATGAAGTCATTGTGTGGCTTAGTCTGTTCAGTTTCACTTTGATGTGGCATCAAGAGAAAAGGCTTGCCCGTGCTTCATGCCTGTACTCTCGGCAGTGCCACCCTCGGCTTCGCTCCTGTACCCTCCCTATCCATGGCTTGTCAGCCTTATGCCCTGTCCTTCTCCCCTCCCAAACTCAGGCCAAAAGCACCTTGGAAAGCCTGGTGTGTAGGAAACGGCTGCTTGATTTACTCTTAAAGAAAGAGACTAATAATCCTGAATTTATCACCAGTTTCTCAGAGTTAGTATATTTTTGTTCTGTCTGAGCTGTCACATTTAGTTCTTTATTGTGATTCTCAGGTTAAAATTGTTACTTTATTAATCTAATATTTGTTTTTACCCTAGCAAGTCAAGCCAGAGACTTATTATCAAAAATGTTAGTGATAGATCCCGACAAGCGAATCTCTGTAGATGAAGCTTTGCGTCACCCTTATATCACTGTCTGGTATGACCCTGCTGAAGCAGAAGCGGTAAGCATCTATTTTGAAAAGACGTGTGTGTAAAGGCAGGGCATACATTTCCCTGGATCTTCTGTCTGTCAGTCTGAAATGGCTACACAAAGATTTAAGGTTAAAAGGACTCCTGATTACTTTGAGGCCATATAGCCAGGGTCAAACCCCTTTTAGGACTCCTTACTGGGGATGAACTCCGAGTATCTCAGGGTGAACATGTTTGTGCTGTGGTGATATAATTGTCTTCATTTATGTCGATGCTGATGTGTGATCACAATATCACTTTCTTTAGCCATCCATTTGTGTACCTGGTACCGTGCCTGGGTTTTGCTTCTATTATCTTGTTCAGGTATCCTGTCGGGCTGAGAAACTTGCTGAAAATCACAGGTCTGGACGTCCTTCCCCAGGGGTACCTGTTAGAGGAGTTCCACTTCTGAGTGTGGTGCTCATGTGCATTTTCCTGTAGCATCCCTGGTATGGTTGGTCTTCAGTTGACAGTGAAACAATTACATAGTGGCATGCTCGTTACTGGGCTTCCCTCATAGCTCAGCTGGTAAAGAATCCGCCTGCAAGACAGGAGACCTGGGTCGATCCCGGGGTTGGGAAGATCCCCTGGAGAAGGGAAAGGCTACCCACGCCAGTATTCTGGCCTGGAGAATTCCAGGGACTATTACAGTCCATGGGGTCACAAAGAGTCGGACACGACTGAGTGACTTTCACGCTCACGTTCACATGCTCCTTATTAGGTTTTGTCCTGTGCCTTTAACCACCATTTAATTCATTGTTTTATAGGAAAAGAATTTGATTTATTAACGTGATTTTAAGTAAATTTTTGAAGCAATCCACTTACGATTTGGGGACTGAATTTGGGAGTTCTAACAGGAAGAAATAAAAACTTCAGATATATTTTGCAGTTTCTGTATTTCCTAGCACAGTCCCTTGTCCAGAATGGATCTCTAGGAAGCAGCCTGTGATTGCTAATTTTATAATTACATTTGGGCAGATGTCCTTAGAGTGTAATTATTAGCAGGACTATAATAGGTCTATTTTTTGGTTGATTATTCCGTAATTATTTTGATTTTGAAACCAATGTAAATATCATACTTAGAAATCTTTAAGCCACATGTTGAATGAAATTACATCAATATTATAAATACTTTATTATTTTTATAAGTATTTTAGAAGTCTTACAAGTGATTCATTTTCTTCATGCCTCATTATTTTTTCAGCTATTAACTTTACCTGTAAAATTTAATTTTTAGCCACCACCTCAAATTTATGATGCCCAGTTGGAAGAGAGAGAACATGCAATTGAAGAATGGAAAGGTAAAGATGGAATTTATTTTGATTGTTACACATTTCTTGAAAGGGGGCAACTTAACACTTTTTGACAGTAGCCTTTCTAAGGGAGGGGTGTAGACCCTTCAGCCCTTATCCTCTCTCTTCCCACTTCCCAGTAGATAAAGAACTTGAAGATAACAAAATTAGAGGGGAACATGTATGAATTGCATATTTGCTTCAGAAGACAAAAACAAAGGCTTTTCACACATCTCACATTATCGAATCTTGATTTGTAAACTAAATTCAGTAAGTGTGTTACACTTAACTTGGTAGCATGTTGCAAACTATTGAGTGACCCCAATTCACAGGCCCCTGTAAAGCAGATATGAGAGACCCCACTGGGGTCATGGGAACTTCCGCTGTATTTGTAAGCCTTGTAGTTATATATGCGTTTTAAAATAAGAGTTTGGGGGAAATTGCAGATCAAAAATATGCAAATAGTTATTATTACCACTCTAACCAGACAACCCACAAGAAACTAAACTAGTAATAAAGAGGTTAAAGTAAAAATATTTCATTAAAAAGCAGATCAGTAATAGTTGAGAACTGTGGTCAGCGTAAGCCAAGCATGGCAGCGTGTCCTGCCCAAGAGCCGCTCCGTGGGCTTCAGGGAGCCAGTGACCTGCAGTGCACACAGCCACAGCCTTGCTCTGTGCCTGCACTGTACTGCTTTTATTTCACGAATGCCAGACTTTCAGGATGCTGCTAGTATCTTACTTAATAGGTAGTTCTTCTGACAAATGAAAACTGAGGAAAACTGAGATTGGCAACTAGACCAATTTCTGGCCAATCTGGAGGAGTTTACATTTGAAGAACCACAATGGTGGAGGAAAAACTGTGCAAAAAGATGTGAGAATATCCAGTAGTTAAACTGCTCTGTTAGAGTCACTTTGCTGGTAATTTTCCTCCTCCTCTTCCCCACTCCCCATGTCTCTCTCTCACTCTCTCCCTACCTCAACTCTGTAAAACCCACTAGTGGACCCAGAGCTACCCTGCTTTTATGGCCTTCATAATTGGTTGGTTGAAAAGATATAATTGGTTTGAAAAGATACAAGGAATCAAATTATATTTTGGTCTAGGTAAACTATTACTTGTCTATCAGTTAAAAATAGCACATCACAGTGTCCTTGGAGTGGTTCCAATTTATTTGGAAGCAGACTTTAGAAATGGCACCCCACTCCAGTACTCTTGCCTGGTAAATCCCGTGGGCGGAGGAGCTTGGTGGGCTGCAGTCCATGGGGTCGCTAGGAGTTGGACACAGCTGAGCGACTTCACTTTCACTGTTCAGTTTCATGCATCGGAGAGGGAGATGGCAACCCACTCCAGTGTTCTTGCCTGGAGAATCCCAGGGACGGGGAAGCCTGGTGGGCTGCCGTCTCTGGGGTCGCACAGAGTTGGACACAACTGAAGCGACTTAGCAGCAGCAGCAGGGTTTAGAGATGCAGAGAAACTGATGAAGCATTCTAACTTGCATTTCTATTTGAAGAGCTAATTTACAAAGAAGTAATGGATTGGGAAGAAAGAAGCAAGAATGGTGTTGTAAAAGATCAACCTTCAGGTTAGTGATTGCTTTAATAGTTCGCATAACACTTTTCTTTCTCTGTTCACTTTTTGCAAATGGCAACAGCGCGTTTTAAGTACCACCTTGACTAGCATTGGATTTGAAAAATCCTTGTGTGAGATACTTTTCTCTTTTTGGTCTGCTCTGGTTGTGGCAGCTCACATTTTACTGATGACAGGCAGCAAACTACCTGTATTGTGAACATTCTTGGTTCATCCTTGTAACAGCTACTGTCATTTTCATTTATAGATAGGGGAATCGAATTTAAAGCTTTTCAACGTGCATGACCTTCTTTATATTGCCCCCAACCAATGAAAAAAGAAAATTAATATAAGTCTAGATAAAGTGGAATTTGGTTTTCTTTTGAGAAAATTGTTCATATAATTCTATCTTTGTGGTTGATCTCTTAGCGGTAGAAGTCTGACTAACAATTAGGAAGCTGTATGACTATTAGAGGCATAATATATATGGTATTGGAGAAGGCAGTGGCACCCCACACTCCAGTACGCTTGCCTGGAAAATCCCATGGACAGAGGAGCCTGGAAGGCTGCAGTCCATGGGGTCGCTGAGGGTCGGACACGACTGAGCGACTTCACTTTCCCTTTTCACTTGCATGCATTGGAGAAGGAAATGGCAACCCACTCCAGTGTTCTTGCCTGGAGAATCCCAGGGACGGGGAAGCCTGGTGGGCTGCCGTCTCTGGGGTCGCACAGAGTTGGACACAACTGAAGCGACTTAGCAGCAGCAGCAGGGTTTAGAGATGCAGAGAAACTGATGAAGCATTCTAACTTGCATTTCTATTTGAAGAGCTAATTTACAAAGAAGTAATGGATTGGGAAGAAAGAAGCAAGAATGGTGTTGTAAAAGATCAACCTTCAGGTTAGTGATTGCTTTAATAGTTCGCATAACACTTTTCTTTCTCTGTTCACTTTTTGCAAATGGCAACAGCGCGTTTTAAGTACCACCTTGACTAGCATTGGATTTGAAAAATCCTTGTGTGAGATACTTTTCTCTTTTTGGTCTGCTCTGGTTGTGGCAGCTCACATTTTACTGATGACAGGCAGCAAACTACCTGTATTGTGAACATTCTTGGTTCATCCTTGTAACAGCTACTGTCATTTTCATTTATAGATAGGGGAATCGAATTTAAAGCTTTTCAACGTGCATGACCTTCTTTATATTGCCCCCAACCAATGAAAAAAGAAAATTAATATAAGTCTAGATAAAGTGGAATTTGGTTTTCTTTTGAGAAAATTGTTCATATAATTCTATCTTTGTGGTTGATCTCTTAGCGGTAGAAGTCTGACTAACAATTAGGAAGCTGTATGACTATTAGAGGCATAATATATATGGTATTGGAGAAGGCAGTGGCACCCCACACTCCAGTACTCTTGCCTGGAAAATCCCATGGACAGAGGAGCCTGGAAGGCTGCAGTCCATGGGGTCGCTGAGGGTCGGACACGACTGAGCGACTTCACTTTCCCTTTTCACTTTCATGCATTGGAGAAGGAAATGGCAACCCACTCCAGTGTTCTTGCCTGGAGAATCCCAGGAACGGGGGAGCCTGGTGGGCTGCCGTCTGTGGCGTTGCACAGAGTCGGACACGACTGAAGCGACTTAGTAGTAGTAGTAGTATATATGGTATTAACTTATAATACCATCTATAAGGTTCTACCTTAAACAAAACTATCTTTACTTACATTTATTTCACATTTGTATTCACTCCACTCCCACTGGAAAGCACATGCACACTCCACACACATGTAAATACATATGGGGCTGTTTCTTATTCTTGAATTTTATATTCAGCATGACACGTGTCACATGTCTGGAGATCGTATAACTTCAAGAAAAATTTAGATGCTTATAGTTAACTAATCACAAATTTAAGACTGACCTCTGAGCCCCTGGATGTTTTGTTTTTGTTCAAACCATGCTAAAATATAGATAGTAGGAAATGGATTAGTTTCATTTGCCTTAAAATGTCAGTTTTGGGGATTTAGAAGGCAAAAATAAAATGAACAAGAGTCCACTAAATTTTGTTCCTATTTTTTCTTGTTTGTATCATTCCTGCTTTTAGAAGGTATCTTTTATTGCAAAAGAATTCTTCAAAGGTTGATGTTTTTTCCCTTGGATTAAGTGTTTATGATTATAATTGAAATGTCTGATGACACTTGAATCCTGCTTGGACTTGAGCTTTTTGTGATACTGATAATTTTAGGATAAATTCAATAATTTTCTTTTAACATCTTTTTAAAATCAGAAGGTATTTTTAAAGTAGTTAACATGACTGTACATGTGTGTGATGTTTAGCCACCAGGAAGAAAGAGAATATTGCAGTGAAAGACAGAGGAATATTTGGGATTTTGAGCCTAAAGAAAGACTCCACAAAAAGTTCAAAATGTACAGTCAACTAACTTCTTGTTTATACTAATAGTAAAGGAAACTGCAAAAGGGCAGAGCTGAGAAATGGCCTGAAGCCTCACTGCCTGGGTCTGCAGCAGTGTCGTGCCTCAGATTTTATTATATTTGGTTTTCTTAGCACAGATGCAGCAGTAAGCAGCAACGCCACTCCTTCTCAGTCGTCGTCCATCAATGACATTTCATCCATGTCCACGGAGCAGACGCTGGCCTCAGACACAGACAGCAGTCTGGACGCCTCGACAGGACCCCTGGAAGGCTGTCGATGATAAGTTAGAAATAGCAAGCTTGTCATCAGTGAAGGAACTCTCACTTCCATGGGTGTGAAATACTTGGGAGTTGATGGAACCAAATAGAAAAACTCCATGTTCTGCATGTAAGAAACATGATGCCTTGCCCCTACTCAGTTGTACTAGGCTTGCCTTGCTTAGATTATAAAATGAAGCAGATTATGTCTAAAGAAAAAATACAAACCACACATTTAGAAATTTTGTTCAAGGTCATTTCAGGTGAGCAATTAGAATATATGAATTTTTTTTTTTAAGTTGTGCGTTAATAGTGATCATTTCTCATCCTCAGTAACTGTTGGGATTTATATGCATGACACAAATGCTTGCTTGGATTTGCCCTCTAGCACTTTGGAAATCAGTATTTATAAAGCCAAATAATCTTCAAGGTAGTGCTGCTTCTAGAGTTGTCTCTTAATCCTCTTAAATAATTTCGTGTTTGTCCAGAAAAAAAAATAGATTTATGTGTATTAATTGGCCACCATCATATTGTATCTTACCTTCTTTTAGGGTATGAATTAACTTTCTTTCATATTTCAGAAGGAATATAATTAAATCTATATCATGAAAAAAATGTAGCTTTTCTTTAATTTGTCATGTTTTAGGCTGAGAATTATCACTGCTAAGACCAGGATACTTTGTTTTCTCTAAATTGTGTTAGTCTGGATGACTGTACATTCAGTTTCACTGCACGATAGCATTTTAAGTTTTGTTTTATGCTGCTTAAAACATATATACGTTTAAAATCCTCTCTACCCCATCTCTTTTTTCTTGGTCTTCTGGACTTATTAATTTGAAGTGCTACCTAGAACTTCATCTTCTTGATTAGCCACCGAACACCCATGTCAATCATATGATGGCAAATAGATTCTTGACCCCATCACCTGCTGTTAGGGTAGAGTTTTACGAAGTGATCACTAAAGATGATGGCAGTCACTTGCTGAGTGCTTGTCTTGCTTGCGCCTGGACTGGGTCCTTTCTTACCTCCTCTAGGGTAAGATACGTGATTTCACAAGGCAGAGTTTCCCTCTTCCAACACGGCATTATTCCTCAACTTTCTTTCTTATATGAAAGAACCCACCTCAAACCCCTTTGGTCTGTTTTAGGAAGCAGGCGGGTTCAGAATGGCTGTGTGTGGTGGTTTTCCACTTTGTGGAGGCGTTTCCTGTTCCTAAGGGAAGACCTTCTGAGGGACAGGGAGGAACTGTCCTAAAGGGCAATTATCAGCTAGTAAATATTTCCTGATTTTAAGCTGCTCACCTGAAATTGATACTTTCAGACTAATATGGAAATTATTCAAGATTCAGGAAAATCCTGAGTATTGAAGTGTCATTGCAGAAATGGAGTTATGCTGGTCACGTATGGCTACCTGTGCTCGTAATGCTTTCCCTTGGAGCTTATTCTATTGCAGATTCATATCTTTTGTTCAGTTATTTTGGAAGCTATTGGGTCAACATTGTCACATTCTATGGAATGTGTTCTGAGGAGGAACTTTATTAAGAAAGTTTATTATAAATATTATCTAAAATATATGATTCTCTCTCTACACCATTTGTATCTTATTGGTCTTATCACTGGAAACTGGAACCCTTGATGAACAAAATTAATATTGAAGTAATAAATAGTTTTCTATTGTGATGTTTAGACATGTTCAGCTGTAAGATGGAATACTAACTTGGATGGGGGCAGAAACACCTGTTACATAGCTGAGGATTATTTTGGCTTCAGAGGCCTGATGGTATAGTGAAGAAAGTTATCGCTGTACATATATAAACACCTTAAAGTGACCTAATACACATTCTTTAAAAAGACTTTACTAAATCTGTCTTTGAAACGAAAAGGAAAGGGGAGAGTTTTAAAAACACACTATCTGTCCTCAGCTTACATATATGCAGCACAGGAACGCGAGGGCACATGGAAGTCCCGCTAGGTGATTGTACACTCAGCCAGGTGCCGTTTATAGATGGAGCTGGGTGCCATACAGAGTGGCTTTCTGCTCACTGATTCCTCCTGTGTCCACGGATGAAGTCCGTGATGGTGTGGACGGGTTTCCTGCCAAGACCACCTTCCGTCAGCGAGTGATGAGTGCACCCCGGCAGGCCACGGTGCTGCGGACCGCAGAGCTCCATAGAAGTACCTCACCCCAGTGCAGGGCCCTCCCTCCTGAGCTGGGACGAGCCAGGGACCTGGTGCAATGCAGATGGTTCCACACTGCTCTCCATGGATAAATTCTGGTGTTGGATAAAGAACTGAAAAATGTGCTCAATTTTTCATCTTTTCTATTTTATTTTTGTAATTTATATTGTACACAACCCTGGAAGTAACTATTTTGGACACATATTTTTATAAACCAGGTAATTTATTTTTAGCCTGGAATTTGGACTAGGTTCATTTTGTTTGTTGACTTAGTTTTTTTGTTAAAAAGGAAATGACTGCCTCCCCTGTCAGGTCTTGATTTCAAGTGCAGGTTCCAGAGAGCAGACAGAGTCTGTCAGAGTAGGAGAGCATTCTAGAAACACCCTGCTCAGTGTTGATCCCCTGTGGAAACAGGAGACAGAATCAAGGCTCTGTGCTTACCTGTGCACCACGAAACTCAGAGCTGCAGTCCTGAAAGGAGAAAATGCTTGGTAGGGCCCCTTACTGACACCCAGAGTCCAAAGTCCAAACACTGAATGCCAGACTGTTTGAATCCGGGTTTGATGCTGTGTAAAGTCATGGTAATGATATACAGTGAGTTCATATTGATTTCTAATGTAACTCCTCTGGTGTTTCATACTGGTAGTAAACACAGGTGTGACCTTTCAGATTGCATATCTCAAAAGTAACATTGCCTAATGTTTTATAATAAAATATATTACGTGTGTTTTGATTGGTGAAAATAATACAAATACATTTTAAAAGAGAAGTATATAACATGTCCAATTTTTGTGTGTCTTTAAATGACATTTGACTGTGTATTTCTACATCACCATCTCTGATTACAGATTTAACACGAACACAAGCAGATATTGGAGTGTTGTCATCTCAGTCAATATTAATATATGTTTTTAAATTGAAAAGCAAAAGGGATTCTGTTAGATCCCTTACTGAAAATATTCTGCAACTTCCTGAATCTAAATCTTCAAACATGCAGTGCAAGACTGAATATTTGGAATAATTGTTTTCTCACAAGAGTGGCCAGAAGACTCCACCAATCAGTCTTTCCTTGTGTACTTAAAATCCTTAATGGTGCCTGTGTGCTTGTAGTTTTCTGCATGGATTAGCCTCTTTCATTTTGCTTCTGGTTTTGAGGTACTTTAGGATGTTTACTACTTAAAACCACAGGAATAGAAGGGCGCACAATGGCTCACTGTCTTCTTGCTAGGACTAGAATCATTCCAGATGAGTCAGTATCAGTCTTATTTTTAAAGATCTCTAGGAAAGGAAAGTGAAAGTCCTTCAGTCATGTCTGACTCTTTGTGACTATACAGCTGCATGGAATAGGAAAACATGTCTCTTGATAATGATCTGGAGTCCATTTCTCTATTACTCCCTCTTCCCACTTTCAATTTGTAGATAGTACTGAAATACTTTAAATTTATTGACTTAAATGGTACATACAGATTTTGGGGGGATTTTTTTAATGGGAGGAGGTGTGGTGGTGTTCAGTCACTAAGTTGCGTCCAACTCTTTGTAACCCCGTGGACTGCAGCATTCTGGGCTTCCCTGTCCTTCACCATCTCCCACAATTTGCTTAAACTCACGTCTATCAAGTTGGTGATGCCATCCAACCGTCTCATCCTCTGCTATCCCCTTCTCCTTCTGCCTTTGATCTTTCACAGAATCAGTATTTCAGAATAACTTACTGTATACTTTCCTGAAGATTGTATTTTGTATTTAAGTGTAAGCTTACCTTTGGCAGTAAGGCAGTTATTTGATGTTTTTGGTCTTTCATCAGGAAAGTTGGCAACAGTAACATCTCTTGGAAGCCAAATGTGACCGTGACCTAAGAGGGATATGCCTATCCCGGCAGCCACTGGGCACTGCCACTCACTGTTTCCTCAGGGCCTAGGGAGTCCTTGTGAACAAGGCTGTTTGCGCTGCCATTTCTGTGCTGTGGGACTTTAGCATTGGAAGGGAAATTCAGAATCAATTTTCTGACCCCCTGCACAACAGTTGAGGAGGCTGCAGCCACGTTGGGAAGGGCACCACAGGGCTGCCCCTCAGAATGCTGTCCCACTCATGCAGGTTTACTGTTCTTACAGTAATGAACACACTTGAGAATCTAATGAAAACCGTGACACCCCCCCACCCCCGCCCCCGCCGCTTAGAAAAAGCCCCTGAGCACAAGATTTTGCCAAACTTCCTGAGGAATCCTGAACCCTGGTGGTTACCATGTTAAGAGCTCCTTTGTAGAAGCAGCTTCTAGATGCCTTATGGTCTTAGAGGGAAGCAGAGCCTGCAGGAGGGTTCTCCTGATCTCTGTTCTAAATGGTTCTGACGCTTTTGCAGACAGATCTTGGGAATAGATAGGTACATTTTTACTCTCAGCCCCAGCATAAGTCGGCATTCTTGTTCTGTGTCCGAAAGAGCATATAGAGACTCAATTCAGTGAAATGGCTTGTTTCCAGCATTCCTTCCACATGGGACTTAGCTGCAACATAGGAACTGTTGGTTTATAATACAGAATTCATAGAAACATAGATATGATTAAGTGCATCTCTTCATTAAAGAAGTAGTTCTGTGCTGAGCCTTGAAATACAGTCTTGGCTCTATTTTGTCTATGCACTTAGATTTCATCGAGGATAGGAATGAACAAAGAGGTTCTCTAGTTCACATTGCCATTCAAGGCACTGAAGAAGTTATCCAGCCTCTGCTCAGATGGTTTTAATGAAGAGAATACTCCTCCGACTGCATTTTTTTTAATAGTTTTGACTGTTATAAAGTTCTTTCCTGGGACTTCGCTGGTGGTCCAGTGGTTAAGAATTTGCCAGTAAAGGAGACATGGTTTCGACCCCTGATCCAGGAAGATGCCACGGGCTGCGGGGCAGCTGAGCCTGTGCACCACAGCTACTGAGCCCACGCCCTGGAGCCCGAGCCACAGCTGCTGAAGCCGGTGCCCCTAGGGCCCACGCTGCACGACGAGAAGCCCCTGCAGTGAGAGGAAGCCCGTCCACGGCAGCTGGGGAGTAGCCCGGGTCCCCTGCTATAAGCCAGTGTATAGCAAGGAAGACCCTGCGGGGCCAAAAGGAAATAAATAAACTTTAAAATAAGTTCTTTCTCTAACTGGACAGAAAACTTGGTTCCCACAACTTCTACCCATTGGTCCAAGGTCTTTCCTTTGGGTGAAATAGAATGGGTCCAACCCATTTTTATGAGACAGGCTTTAATACATTAGTTGAAAAGATACGCTCCAAGTCTTCCCTTCTCTAGCTTAAACTCAAAGTTCTCACAACCCTCCTTCATATGAAAAAGCCCCCAGAGCCTCATCACCTCAGGGCACCCTAAAATTATGGACGCAGATGTGAATATGTAACATTTCTGCACAGCCTGAGCACGCACCCTCCAAGTGAGGCCCCACTCAGGAACACAGTTTCAGCTGGCCTGAACTTTAAAAGCCGTGTTCTTCTAGGGGCCGGTAGTCTAGCAAAATGACTGGGTTTTGTGATGCTGCGGTTAATCCTGATGCTGCCGTTCCTCATAAGCATTCTGTCTGCCAGCTTGTGACATCCATCAGGTTTATGAGCATGAACAGGCCTTCTGAAAATTTATCCACAAGGTGACTGTCTTGAGTGGCAGGACCGAGCCTTGAGGCAGTCAGTGCCCAGAGCCGTGTGGCCAGCACTTTGCCAGCCTCCTCACTCGAGTTCTCAGCCCAGCGACTTGTCATTCAGCTCTTGTGGAATGTTACCTTGCCATAAGGTCAGGAGGACGCATCTTGATGGACACCGTGCAGAAATAATGAAAACACTTCAGCAGCTGCCTCTGATCTGCTTGCTTCAAGGAAAGAAATTAATTTGGCAGTTGCACCGGTTTTCAGAGTTTATGCTTTTATTTTCTCTTAGGAGGATCGGGTAGTGCGTGCCAGCTTCGCCTTCGTTTCTACACCTTTGATGTCTTGTGGCCACTAGAAGTGTGGCCAAGTGCTGTCTCAGTATTCGCAGATAGGTGTGTGGGCAGGGAGCAGGGCAGAAATGTGTGTTGGCCTTGTTCCGTGAGAATAAAGTGATGTGTTTTGAAGAGTACACAATTGTGATTCCACAAGAGGCCAAGCTGCCCTCCAGTGGCTGTTAGAGAATTGTGTCCGTCCAGCACAGCCTGGCTCAAGCTGGGCGAGACTTTAGAAGTTTATCACCTTGAACATGCCTTGCCATTTTTCATCTAATGGCAGTCACGCTACTTTGTTTTTATTTTATTTTAATCTAGGCTAGAGCTGTAATATAGAATTTCACTAATAGTTAAGTCTGTCCAGCTCTGTCTGTTGTAAAGTTGATGACTCGGGTGTTTTAAGCAGCAAATTATCATTCTAAAGATGCTATTAAAAAACAACTATTTGGCCAGAACCCTTGGTTGTGTGTGTGTGTTCTCAGGTTTTCTCAAAGAGAGCTCCCTTACCACACATGACGGAAAGAGTGCAGCAAGTGGAGGCGTGCCTCCTCTCCCCTCACCCACCCTCCTCACCTTGACTGTCCCTGTGCCCATGAAGGCTGAGCCCTGCCCCTTTCAGGAACTTCACTGCTACCTGTGTCGTCACCGCCCCTCCTCTGCTCCATCATTTATCATTTTTGTCACCTGCGTGAAAAAGAAAAAGCTGCTTAACCCGGCATCACCCTTGAGTTGCTCCCCTTCACAAGAGAAATTGAAAAGCAGTTTCATTTTCTCTCCCTTCTCTCTTCTCTCATCTACTTCCTTTTTTAATAAAAAAGATACACACACACACACATATGAAAACATAATCAAGAATGAGAAACTAAACATACCATATTACCCCATCTGGAGATGACCACTCTTTATACTTAACTGTACTTGCAGATCATTTTCGGTGGACACATACATATCGAGATGATTTTTTGTTTTGCTTTTTGCCCCAATGAGGTCATGCTGTGTGTGCATGTTAAGTCACGTCAGTCATGTCTGACTCTTTGTGAACCCATGGATTGAAGCCTGCCAGGCTTCTCTGTCCGTGGGATTTTCCGGGCAAGAACACTAGAGTAGGTTGCCATTTCCTTCTCTAGGGGATCTTCCCCACCAAGGGATCAAGCCTGAGTCTCTTACATCTGCGTTAGCACCGGCAGGCAGCTTCTTTCCTGCTAGCGCCACCTGGAAGCCCAGTCATGCTGCACCTGCCTTTTATAACCTTCATTTTTCAGTTAATGGCCTCCAGCTGTCCATATCAGTAAGCTTTCATCAGGTTTAATAGCCAGGGCCTTGGGATTTCCCCAGTGTCCCCAGAGTCCTTTCCTAGTGTGTCCTGCCAGGGTCCAGTTGAAGGCCTTGCATTCCTGGTGTCTGGTCGTCATGTCCTTAGGATTGTCCTAACCCTCCATGACACCAGCCTACCTTGTCAGGCAGGTCAGCCCTGTGTGTGCACCTCCTAGCTCTGTGTGGCTGCTTCCACGGGGTTGCATTGACCATGCCCTCTGTCTCTGATATTTCTTGGATCTAGAAAGCATATCCAAAGGTTTGATAGACTCACTGACGTCTTTGGTTATTTAAATGAAATTTAAGTGATATTGTGTCCTATATATATATATAAGGGTCAGGGATCCCCAACTAGACCATTGACTGGGGAACCAGAGGTGAGTGGCAGGCAAGTGAGTGAAGCTTCATCGGTTTACAGCTGCCTCCCATCACTCTCATTACTGCATTATGACAGTGTAATAATAATAAAGTGCACAATAAATGTAATGTGCTTGAATCATTCCGAAACCATCCCCCTCCCTGGTGTGTGGAAAAATTGTCTCCCACAAAACCTGTCCCAGGTGCCAGAAACGTTGGGGCCCGCTTGCCACTTGATATGAACTCCCAGCAGATGTTTAGTATCTTTTTGACCCACTGTCAATGATGCTAAACTGACCTCTGGGCTCAGATAGTGCAGTCCAGTTCTCTGTCACGCAGTTATGCTTTGTTTCGTAACTAGAAAGTCGTCCACATGGGCTGGCTTCTGCAGGGGGCCCATCCACCATATACCTTGTGCAGTTATTAACCTCAGGTGATAATCCTTGCTGTGAGCAGGAATTTCACAGTTCGTTCATCCCGTTGATACCTTTCACCACCACTCTGTTGTCGGGGAGGGCCTCCTGGCATCAGCTCCGGCGGGAAGGCAGGGTCCACAGCTGCTTCCTTCCCTTCAGCAACCTGAGCTCGGAGTAGGGTGTGGGTTCAATTGCCACCCCAGACGGGATCACACGAGGATTCCTATTTCTATCTTTGACTATTTCCAGTCATTCTTTTTGAGACTTAAATTGTCATAACTGGGGCCAGGGAAGCTGATTCCGTCCAGTCTTTTTTGACTGACTGCATTAAGTTTTTAACTTTTTATTTTGAAATAATTTCGAACTGACAGAAAAGTTGCAAAAATAGCCCAAAAGGTGCTTGTATATCTTTCCCTACCCCAGGTCCCCAAAGGTTAACATTGTACCACACGTGCCTGAGCCTTGTCTCCATACATACAGTCAGTTATTATACACGCATGCATGCACCACTTATATACATGCGTATGTTCCTATAAACACACACTTATGCTGATACATAGTCACTAGTTCCTTTGCACTGATGGTTTTTACATTCGGCCTGATTTTTTAATGTTTGTAAACTCATGAATAATGAAGTTTATGCATGTACTTTACAGACAAAGATAGGTATACATTATGATATACTTGTATACCGTTACAAGTGTACATAAACATGTACATAAATATTGTGTGGATATGTTAGTAGTGTTTATAATACGCATCATTCATGTGGGTAAATGTGTCCCACATGAATGTCTCTTAGAACCTACTAAAGAATCAGTGTGTGTGTGTGTGTGTGTGTGTGTGTGCGTGCGTGTGTAATGATTGACAGTACCAAGGGTATAAATAAATTTAAAAGGTAGTGGAAATCTGAATGCTTTCCTCTCAGTAAATGCTTTCCTCTTCAGCAAAAGACTGAAATGCCAGTTGTTTAACTTGGACTCATAATAAAGAATATTATAACCAATAGGCAAATTCCTTTTGATCACACATAGAATTTAAAGGAAACTGACTATATACCAGGTCACAGAGGATGATCAATAAATTCTGAAGTTAAAAATACACAACTGTTTTTCTATGATAATGCAATAAATTTGAAAAGATCTCCCACATCTGGAAACAATATACAGAGCAATCTAGATGAAACAGGAAATCATAAGGAAAATTATGAAATTTCTAAAAGTGCATGACCTCAGAATTGCACTGCATACCAAATTTGATCCAGCTAAGGCTTAACTACTCTTATCAAAAAAGGACAGTTGTTTTTTTATTTTATTGAGTTCAGTTTTCAAGAGATTGACAGAAGACCAACAGAGCAAGCTCAGAGGCGGAGAAGAGGAGGAATAATGAAGGCAGGGACAAGAAACTAGAAAATAAAAATGAGAGGGGAAAAAATCAGCAAAACTGAAAGATTTACAAGCTAGACAAGCTTCTGGCAATACAATCAAGAATATGCAAGTAACAGACAAAGTCGAAAAGGCAAGTTATGATAGACATTTTTTTAAAATCTGTAGTCTTCTAACAAATGTGACGATCATCAAGAAGCAGATAAAATTCCTTTAGAAATTAAGCACTAAAATTGCCCCAGGAATGATGATACTAAGCACATCACACATATGAACTTATTTAATCTTCTCAACAGTTCTATGAGGTTGGTATCATCTCCATCTTAAAGTCTGGGAAATGGAGGCAGGAAGAAATCATAAATTCCCACAGCCAGAGTATGCAGAAATGGGGTCTGAGGCCAGAACAGCTGGTGCAAGCGCCATGCTCTCAGCCACTGCGCGCTGCACGGCCTCCCAGCAACCTGACTGGATCAGTGGCCGTCAGAGGACGTGAGACCGTAGTCAAAGAGTCCCCTCCCACCCCCAGATACCCTCCAGGAAAAATCAGCCTTACAGACCAGTTTTCACTAAATCTTCAAGAGACACACTATCTTATCTAGCCTTCCAAAGCCACCCAACTCAGTTTAGGCTGGATTCATCTTGATTCCAAAATTGGATAAAGAGAGATCAAGATTAGGCTATTTTTTCGTGGATCCTGGCTGAATCCAAGATTGTGTTATTTCCAAATTCAAGGGTGACTCAACACAATTGTTTCAATAAATAACGTATTTTTGTTTAGTTTTTCAACTCTCGGAAAACTGAATAGAAAAGAACTTCCTTTGGAGAGTGGCAGGAGACATCAAATGGTCAAATGTGCATGGCTGAGCTAACAGAGAAGTCCAGGGATCGCCTCGGACCAGCAGACCCAAGACCCTAGGGCGCTCAGGATGGCGACAACAGGAGGATGTGGGGCTTGTGGCTGAGCACAGGCAGGCAACCTGGCCAAGTCTCTTCCCAATCCCCTGGTCTAGAAACAGCCCAGCAGCTAGCTGGAGGCAAAAAGCCCCACTCCCCAAGGACTCACTGCCACCTCTGCACAAAATCAAAACGCGTCCTTCTGCACAACTATGTCGGGACTCCTCATCTGGGCCAAGATGCTTCCCCGGACCCCCCACTTCCAGGACTGCCTCTGTCCCCTCTTCCCCTGCGATGCCTCATTTTTCAACAAACACCTGCTGAGAGGCTTCTGGGTCCCATTAATAAGACACAAATGGTTACTCCAGCTGAGCTGACGACTGGGGACAAGAGGTTGCCTGGGTAGAGGAGTCTCCAGTCCTGCTGGCTCCATCTCCAGCAGATGGCTCAGCAGTGGCCGTGATGCTCCTGGCTTCCACTCTCGTCCAGCCCCCGCCCGGCCTTTTCCTCTCCCTAGACTGAGGCTGCTACCCTGCAGCTGCGGCCACATGCCACTGCCTCTGTGGCAGCCTGCAGAGGCCCCAGCTGACCAGGTGGGTGTTACCCCTGGGATCCCACTGCCACATTGCTCACACGCCCTCTTACACGATCAAGGTTGCCAGCATCACATTTAGGATATTTGGCTGTCCTAAAACCACCTTCTGTGTTTTTATTCTGCTGGTAGATTCTAAACAATTGAAGGTCGGGAAACCATTTTGACCACATCCATTTGATCACAGAAAAAGCAAGAGAATTCCAGAAAAAAAAATCTACTTCTGCTTCATTGACTGCTAAAGGCTTTCTTAAAGAGATGGGAATACCAGACCATTTTACCTGTCTCCTGAGGAATTTGTACGCAGGTCAAGAAGCAACAATTAGAAGCAGACGTGGAACAATGGACTGGTTTCAAATTGGGAAAGGAGTACGTCAAGGCAGTATACTGTCATGCTGCTTATTTAATTATATGCAGAGTACATCATGTGAAATGCCAGGCTGGATGAAGCTCAAGATGGCATCAAGATTGCCAGGAGAAATATCAATAACCTCAGGTATGCAGGTGATACCACCCTTATGGCAGAAAATGAAGAGGAACTAAAGAGCCTCTTGATGAAAGTGAAAGAGGTGAGTGAAAAAGTTGGCTTAAACCTCAACATTCAGAAAACTAAGATCATGGCATCTGGTCCCATCACCTCATGGCAAATAGATGGGGGGAAAAATGGAAACAGTGACAGATTTTTATTTTCTTGAGCTCCAAAATCACTGTGGACAGTGACTGCAGACATGAAGTGAAAAGATGCTTGCTCCTTGGAAGAAAAGCTATGACAATCCTAGAATGCATATTGAAAAACAGAGACATCATTTTGCAGACAAAGGTCTGTATAGTCAAAGCTATGGTTTTTCCAGCACTCATGTATGGATGTGAGAGTTGCACCATAAAGAAGGCTCAGCACCGAAGAACTGATGCTTTCAAGCCATGGTGCTGGAGAAGACTCTTGAGAGTCCCTTGGACTGCAAGGAGATCCAGCTAGTCAATCCTAAAGATCAACTCTGAATATTCATCGGAAGGACTGATGCTGAAGCTGAAGCTCCAATACTTTGGCCACATGATGTGAAGAGCTGACTTATTAAAAAAGACCCTGACGCTGGGAAAGACTGAAAGCAGGAGAAGGGGGTGACAGAGGATGAGATGATTGGACGGCATCACTGATTCAATAGACATGAGTTTGAGCAAACGCCAGGCGATAGTGAAGGACGGGGAAGCCTGGTGTGCTTCAGTTCATTGGGTCGCAGAGTTGGACACGACTGAGAAACTGAACAATAATGACAAAATCATTTTGATGCTGTGATGCAGATTCCCGGGTCCCCACACAGACCCTCTGAGTCCAAAGTCTTGGTCATCTGTGCTGTAAATGAGCTCCCAAGGAAGGCCCAGTACATACCCACTCTGCCCGGTGTGGGCCCTTGCGAGGGCAGCAGCTTCATCCTGACCTCCCTGCTTCCTACTGTGCCCCTAGAGCAGTTAATGGGAAGCATGCGGGGCTTGGGCCCCCAGTTTACGGTGCCACCTCCGTAAGCTGCCTGCCTGCTCTGAGCCTCCTTCGTGGAACAGTGTCTGAGTTTCCCATTACCACTACTGCAAATTACCACAAACTTACTGGTTGAAAACAAATGAAAGTCGCTCAGTCGTGTCCAATTCTTTGTGACCCCATGGACTATACAGCCCATGGCATTCTCCAGGCCAGAATACTGGAGTGGACAGCCTTTCCCTTCTCCAGGGGATCTTCCCAACCCAGAGCTCGAACCCATGTCTCCCACATTGCAGGTGGATTCTTTACACCGAGCCACATGGGAAGCCCAAGAATACTGAAGTGGGTAGCCTATCCCTTCTCCAGGGGATCTTCCCAACCTAGGGGTCAAACCCATGTTTCCCGCATTACAGGTGGATTCTTTACCGCAGCCACGTGCAAAAAATTCGTGTGCAGTTCTGTAGGTCAGAAGTCTCCCGTGGGCCTCACTGAGCTTAAAACGTGTCAGCAGGGTTGGTTCCTCCTACAGGCTCTAGGGGAGAATTCGTTTCTTGCCTTTCACAACCACCAGAGGCCTCCCACATCCCTTGGCTCATGGCTCCTTGCTCCACACTCAGAACTAGCAGAGTCGCTAGCATCTCTCTGACCCTGCTTCTATACGCGTATCTCTTTCCCTGACTCTTCTTGTGTCTCCCTCTTCTGCTTTTAAGCACCCACTGATTATTTGGGGCTCACCTTGATAATCCAGGGCAATCCTGGGTTGAGGTAATCCCCACCTCAAAGTCACACCTGCGAAGTTCCTTTTACCATGGAAGGTCACATATTCACTGGTTCTGGGGTTTAGGCCTTGGGCATCTCTGGGGGCCATTGGGCGGGTTGACCTTGTACCCCTTGTAATCAGCATTTCTCAAAGTGTGACCCACCTCCTGCTGCGTCAGCCTCACCTGGGGCTCCCATCAGAACTGTGGAGCATGTTCACCAGACCCCACTCAGCTCAAGAAGCTGCTGGGAGGCATTGACCACAACACCCTCAACACAGGCTGCGGCACTGATATAGGATACAGCAATCTGACCTCTGGGGCAGAGAGAAAGGATGAGTTTTCACCAGATCCAAGAATGGGTGAGTTAGGAGTTTCACTAATAACACGCACTGGTCAGAGGCTGAAGTTGTCCTCCGTGTTCTCTGCTTTTACGGGGGACAGTGCTTGGCAGCCCGCGTGGTGTGATCTGGTTCCTGAGTCACCTGCTGCAAGTGGACCAAGCACTGGGGCAGACGCGCTGCAGGGCCCTTGCAGGCTGCCGCCACTGCATGTCTGTGGCAGCGGGGACCACAGGCTCGCCTTCCTCCACCCCGTGAAGGCCTACACCAGACTCTGCACCCACAAGTCCTACTGCTCCAGATGGCCCCCCAGTACCTCTCTGGCCCCATAATCTCAGCAAGTCCCCCATCCACCCTGGCCACACCCAGCTGCCTCTCGCTTCTCCCACCTTCTCCGCATCTTACCATCACCCACACCCCCAGCCCCTGCCCTGGACCAGGGCATGCGCTTCTCAGATGCCTCCTGCCTGCCGTCTCCTGCATCACGTGCAGGTCAGCGCAGCAGCTCCAGGGGTGGCCTCCTCAGAGGACGAGGACTCCAGCCCTGCCAGCCCAGTGCTGGGCAGGTAGGACACACTCAGGTGGTCCCAGAGTCAGATGTACGTGGGGGATGCCGTCTGAACCATGGACGGCCAAAGCAGGCGCCGGGGGTGCCGGGAAAGGCCTCATGGGTGTCACAGCCAGCACGCCTCCTGCTGGAGGGGCTACCGATGGGGTTGGGGTGGAGCCTGTCCTGGGCCACACCCGGAGAACGGAGTCCCAGCTCCTTGCCCGCCAGGAGGCCCAGCCTGGCCCCGACTGCTTCCACCGGGGCCTCTGCGCCCTCCCCACCCTCTCTTCCAGGCGCCTTTCTTTGTCACAGAAGCAGGATGCATGCTGGCCACAGGGTCCCTGCTCCTGCTTCCCTCTCTAGCAAGGATGATCTTCCCACAGACCCCGTAGGGCTGGCTCCTCCTACAGGTCTCAGCGCAGACCCCCCGTGTGCAGAGAGGCCTTTCCTGGGCCCTCCCATCTAGAGTAAGCCCAGACACACTCCACCACCTCACCTCTATTGGTGACTTCATGGCACTTAGCATGCTCTGAAATGCTCATTTTTCTTATCCTTTTGTGTGTGGAATTTGTCTTCTCCTCTCCCTAAACAGTGGGCTCATCCTTCTCCCTGCAGGATCCCGGCATCCAGCACGGCACACGGCGCACACAGGCCCTCAGGAAAGGCCCACCGGAAGTGTGTCTCAGGGCAGGGCTCAGGCAGAGGAGACTGAGCTGAGAGCTCCCCCGGCCACTCACCCTCTGTCCCAGCACTGGACTGCCTGGGACTAGTCCCTGGGCAAGGACTGGAGCAAGAAGATAGGGCTGGAGTAGGGCAGGCCAAAGGGACTCGATGGATGAGGCGAGCTAGGGAGGCGCTGGGGAAACACGGAGCCTGCAGGGGCCCAGTCTTCTCCCAGGGTCCAGGCATGGCTCCTGCAGCCAGCGTCCGCAAGCTGGGGACAACCCGGAGCAGAACTCCCTGCTGGCCTCAAGGCTGAGTTCAAGGACCGCATGCTGTACCCTCAACACAGCCTTGACCTCAGGGACAGCGAGAGAGGCTGCAGGAGGCATCAGGAGATACAGCCTTCTTCCCTGACACAGGAATAGCCCTGCTCACTCAGCCACTTGAGACATGCGGGGTGGCCACCAGCAAGTCCACCCTGGGGTTCCAGTTCCTCCACCAAGCACTCCCCTGATTTCAAGCAGCCCCGCCACTTCACCCAGCGTGACAACAGCTCCTCTGTGGTCCCCAAGCCTTTGCTCACAGAGAGGGGTGGGCTGGGGAGAGACCTGCCCTTCTCCTTTGAGCTGCACTCTGTGAGCAGGCCCTGAAGTGCTGCTCAGGCCCCAGCAAGTCACAGGTGAGTGGGCTCGCTCTTCCGAGTTTTCTCATGCAGCCCTCTCTCCCTAGAACCCCAGCATGCCTCCAGCAGGCATGCAGGGCCTGACCCGAGGGCTCCGGGCATGCAGTGAGAATCCGAGGAGGTTCACTGGTCTCAGGACTAGTCTTAGTACCTAAGCCCCAAGACGAATCTATTTGCTGGGAATCTCCCCCAACCTTCCTGTTTCTCCTTCCTCTTCACCGCGGCCAGGTTGTTGACACTGGTCTCAGGCATGACCCTCACTGGGACCAGCCTCTGGCCCTAGCCTTGTCATAAAGCTCTGCAGCCTCCCTGCCCAGCCCATCCAACTCACGTGCCCCAGTCAGATGCCTTCTGTCTCCAGGCCTCAGTTTTGCCAACTGTACAAGATACGATCATTGTTGTTTTTCTTTGTTTGGTCTTCTACAAATAGCCTTTGGCGCCTGCTAGAGTATTTCCCTACTCCATCCTCAGGTTGAGCACAAGGGCTACGTGACCTTTGGTTCCAGGGAGGCAACACCTAGGCCTGTAATCCTCATTCTTCAGGACTTTGGAAATGGCCAGAGCCGACTTCTTCAGAGTCTGTGTGGCAGTTCTGCGGTTTCCTGGGACTATCAGGCAGCTGTGTTCTTTCTGACAGTGTCAACCCAGACATAGCAGGTCTAGAAGGGAAAGGTGGATTCCTATTCCCAGTGTTTAAGTGTCTGGACCTAACAATTCTTGAAAGCAGAATATCTTGGCTTTTAATGCTTCAAGCCAATATATGCTTCATAAGCCTTTGACTGTGTGGATCACAATAAACTGTGGAAAATTCTGAAAGAGATGGGAATACCAAACCACTTGACCTGGCTCTTGAGAAATCTGTAATGCAGGTCAGGAAGCAACACTTAGAACTGGACATGGAACAACAGACTGGTTCCAAATAGGAAAAGGAGTACATCAAGGCTGTATATTGGCACCCTACTTATTTAACTTATATGCAGAGTACATCATGAGAAATGCTGGGCTGGAGGAAGCACAAGTTGGAATCAAGATTGCTGGGAGAAATATCAATAACCTCAGATATGCAGATGACACCACCCTTATGGCAGAAAGTGAAGAAGAACTAAAGAGCCTGTTGATGAAATTGAAAGAAGAGTGTGATAAAGTTGGCTTAAAGCTTAACATTCAGAAAACTAAGATCATGGCATCAGTCCCATCGCTTCATGGCAAATAGGTGGGGAAACAGTGGAAACACTGGCTGACTTTATTTTTCTGGGCTCTAAAATCACTGCAGATGGTTATTGCAGCCATGAAATTAAAAGATGCGTACTCCTTGGAGGAAAGTTATGACCAACCTAGACAGCATATTAAAAAGCAGAGACATTAATTTGCCAACAAAGATCTGTCTAGTCAAGGCTATGGTTTTTCCTGTGGTCATGTATGGATGCGAGAGTTGGACTGTGAAGAAAGCTGAGCGCCGAAGAACTGATGCTTTTGACCTGTGGTGTTGGAGAAGATTCTTGAGAGTCCCTTGGACTGCAAGGAGATCCAACCAGTCCATCCTAAAGGAGATCAGTCCTGGGTGTTCATTGGAAGGACTGATGTTGAAGCTGAAACTCCAATACTTTGGTCACCTGATGTGAAGAGCTGACTCATTTGAAAAGACCCTGATGCTGGGAAAGATTGAGGACAGGAGGAGAAGGGGATGACAGAAGATGAGATGGCTGGATGGCATCACTGACTCGATGGACATGAGTTTGGGTGGGCTCCAGCAGTTGGTGATGGACAGGGAGGCCTGGCGGGCTGCAGTTCATGG
>SJYQ01003953.1:288708-318329 GCA_006410935.1 Redunca redunca
AAAAAAAAAAAAAAACAGAGTAATTAGGCTGGAGACCGAGGAGGGGGTGAGGAGAGGCTTACCCTGGTCAGAGAGGATGTGTCTGAGCGGTGACCACTGACCGCAGCTGTGATGTGACTCCCACAAAAAAAGGTCCAGAGGTGCAAGGCCCGTGAAGCAGGCACAGGTGGGAGGAGGGAGGAGCTGAGACAGAGCCAGTTTTGTGAGCTGTGGAGTTTGACCTTTCCTCCAGGTGCAGACCCAGGAGGGTTTCGAGTTTTGAGTATTGAAAGGATGTCCCTAAGGTGAGTGGAGAGCACTGTCGGGAGCAGGAGAGGGGGCAGGGAGGAGGCTGTGGAGTCTGCCAGAGATTCTCAAGGTTAGCCAGCCAGCTGCCAGATGTGGAGTCTGCCATCCTGGCAGAGCCAGGGGCTCAAGAAGGGCAGGGTCTTCTGCAGGTGGTAGGGTTGTTAGCTGTTGTGGACAAGAGAACCAGATTGGTCTGAAGCCCTGCCCCTCTTCCTGCATCCTTCCGGGTGCCCATCTCAGACCTCCCTGTGCCTGGCAGGGGATGGAGTGCCTGCCCCAAATGTGTGGAGATGAGATGCTGGGTGTTCAGATCAATCTCTGCATCCTTTCTTATGTTCCCATAAGTCTTTGAGCTAATCCAGCTCTGATTTGTACTTTGACCTAGGCCTAGAGTCAGCCATTTCTCAAGAAGCCTTGGTGTCTTTTAGTGGGGTTGTGGTGGGGGTTAGAAACCAGTATCTGAACATTAGATAAAAATGCTCATTGCTACCATGGCCTCATTGACCCTAGACCTTCTCAGTGGTCTGAACCAAGAATTCCTTTTTTAAAATTGAAAGTTAATAATAGTTCCATCTCCTTTCTCCTACAGTAAGAACCTTGTTCCCCCAAAATATCAATATAAAAGTTGAGTTATATTTTATTCGATGGAAATTTTCAGGACTTAAGCCCAGGAGGCAGCATCTCAAGTAACCCTGAGACAACTGCTCCAAGGAGGCGAGAGGGGGAGCCAGGCTATATAGAAGTTTTGCAACAGAGGGCAAATAGTCTAAAGTCATAGATTACTGTAAATTAAACAAAACCAGATATCTCAAGTTAAGGAACCTAGCACTTTTCTATGTATGGGAAGATGCAAGAGTCCGGGCTTACTGAAATCATTCCTTTGATATGTTCCTCAGCTAGTATCCTGTGTTTTCAGATCCTGAGTTTCCTCAGGGCTCACCATGAGGAGAGGCTGCAGTCTGAGGCTGCTAGAGGGCAGGTATTGTTCTTCCCTGAGTTCCCTCAGGGCTCTCCAGCTCACCATCCAGGCTGGCTGCAGTTGCTGATGACTGTGACATGCTTTATTTACTGGCGTGGCAGGAAATATTCCATTTCTCAGTAATAACTTGCTTAACCCTAAAATACACTCAAAATACTTTCAGAATCACTATTTCCGAACCAACCAAAACCTACCAGGTCACGCTCAGGATTTCTTTGGCTGTCAAGTCAGCACTGTGTAAATATGTTATCAATTTGGTATACCATTAGTTTCACCTGTTTCTGTTTGCACACAATTTGTTTTTCCCCCTTTATGATATAATTTAATTTTTGAACATTTGTTTTACATGGTCCAAAGGTCAAAACTAAAAAAAAAAGCGGTATTTGAAGTCTCAATCCCATTCCTGCCTCTTTCTTCTTGTTCCCGTACTATGGTATTTGAAATAATTTCAGGTTTATTCTGCCTGAGTCTCTTTTGTTAAGCAAGCCACTTATAAATTATTATAAAAGTTAGTATTATACATCTTTTTTGTGCCTTGCTTCCTCAGTTAGAAATATGTTTTTACTGGTTCATAGAGACGCTCCTCGTTCCTTTGTACTGCACATTGTACTCCATTCTGAGGCTGTTCCTTACTTATTCTACTATCTTGTGCATTGACATTTGGGGTTTTCTTTTTTTACAAGCCTTTGCTATTAAAATAATGGAATAATATATAACCTTGCACATAGGTTGCTTATATTTGTGGAGGCATATTATTGATTCCAAGAAGGAAGAGTAAGTAAATATTTATTTTGCTAACTATTCTTGATTTCCCTCTCCCCAAATTCTGCACTCCTACCAACAGGTGTGACAGTGTCTGTTTCCCCCACACCCACATGGACCTGAGAGCCAGTAAATAGTGTTTCAATACATTTTAATTTGCATTTCAATTATTATGAGTGAAATTAGACAGCTTTTCATTTGCTTGTGAGTCATTTGATCATCTTTTTTCTGTAAATTGCCTGTCTATATATTTTGTCCATTTCCTTTTGGATTTGAGGGTGTTCTTTTCTTTGGATTTTTAAAATTTGTCTAAAATACATATTAGAGATATTAGTGCTTTATCTTTGTTAAATTGCGACTATTTCTCCCAGGTGTCTTTTTACTCGTTCATAGTGAGTCTTACCATTAAAAGCTTCTGTTTTGAGACCATTAATTTAGTCATTCTTTTCATTTATTGCATCTAGATTTTGAATCCTAGTTAGAAAGGCTTTTCTCAACCCAACTGTAATAGAATTCACCTCTGTTTCCTAATAGTCTTTTGGTTCTGTGCTTAGTTTACAGATCCAATAATCTTTTTCCAAATATCTATCCCAACATTTTTTTTAAAGGCCATCTTTTCTCTTGTGATCTGAAATGCATTTGTGTCATATACTAAATATCCAAATGCAGTTGGACCTGTTTCTAGTCTGTCACACAGCTTTATCCCTTTGTGTGCTGGTGTCACGTGTAGGAGTTACATACACTGTGTGTGTCTGTGTGAACAGCAAGGAAAACTGTATCTACAACTGTTGCAACAGAGGAAAGAGATTGAACTCAATTCCCATTATTATGTTTTGATATCTGGTAGGGCTAATCTTCCTTCCACTGCTTTTATTTCAGGGTTTTCCTAGCTATTCTAACATGTTGCTGATATCTTTTGTTAGGATCGTATTAACTTCATGTATAACTTCAGGATAATTGATGTTTTTATGAAGCTGAGTCATCTTGTCCAAAAACAGTGAATGTCTTCATTTGTATTTAAGATTCCTTACTTTTTTATTTGTTCAAGACCACTTTCAGGAGCATTTTGAAGTTTTCTTCATGGTCCTTGTCAAGTTTATTCATGAATATTTTACCTCGTTTGTTCCTATTATGATGGGGAAAACTTTTCCCCCCATCATATCTTTTTTTCATGGCTTATATCTTTTTGTTTATTTCTTTTTTCAACATAATTAAGATTTATACAATTCTCACACAACAGGTATGATACAAATTCCATTCAAGTTCCCGAAGATGGTAAATTCAGTTCAGTTCAGTTCAGTTGCCTAGTTGTGTCCGACTCTTTGCGACCCCATGAATCGCAGCACGCCAGGCCTCCCTGTCCATCACCAACTCCTGGAGTTCACTCAGATTCATGTCCATCGAGTCAGTGATGCCATCCAGCCATCTCATCCTCTGTCGTCCCCTTCTCCTCCTGCCCCTAATCCCTCCCAGCATCAGAGTCTTTTCCAATGAGTCAACTCTTCGCATGAGGTGGCCAAAGTACTAGAGTTTCAGCTTTAGCATCATTCCTTCCAAAGAAATCCCAGGGCTGATCTCCTTCAGCATGGACTGGTTACATCTCCTTGCAGTCCAAGGGACTCTCAAGAGTCTTCTCCAACACCACAGTTCAAAAGCACCAATTCTTCGGTGCTCAGCCTTCTTCACAGTCCAACTCTCACATCCATACGTGACTACTGGAAAAACCATAGCCTTGACTAGACGGACCTTAGTGGGCAAAGTAATGTCTCTGCTTTTCAATATGCTATCTAGGTTGGTCATAACTTTTCTTCCAAGGAGTAAGCGTCTTATAATTTCATGGCTGCAGTCACCATCAGGAAACACTAAAATATATTCAGGGGCATAAAACAAGGTGCAAAAATTACATGATCTAAATATATTGAAATCATGGAGAAGGCAATGGTACCCCACTCCAGTCCTCTTGCCTCGAAAATCCCATGGATGGGGAAGCCTGGTAGGCTGCAGTCCAGGGGGTCACGAACAGTCGGACACGACCGAGCGACTTCACTTTCACTTTTCACTTTCATGCATTGGAGAAGGAAATGGCAACCCACTCCAGTGTTCTTGCCTGGAGAATCCCTAGGACCGGGGAACCTGGTGGGCTGCTGTCTATGGGGTCACACAGAGTCAGACACGACTGAAGCGACTTAGCAGCAGCAGCAGCAGCGTGCATAGTCTGTTCTCTTATGACTATGGAATTATGTTAGAAATCAATATTGAAGATATTTGAAAATAACCCACATATTTTTAAGTGCAGTGTGACGTTTACCAGGAGAGAGCTTCAAGTTAGCCATCAAAAGCCTCAATAACTTAGACTGAAAAAAACACAGAGAGTGTTTGCAGAGAATAAAGCATTGAAATGAGAAATTAATATTAAAGATACTTTAAACAAAATCCCATGTATTTGGAAATTAAATGATGGGTGTTTCTAAGAAACCATAACAAGAAAAATTAGACAATATTTGTAATAGAATAATAATGAGAAAAGAGTTTACCATAATTTATTTCACACAGCTAAAGCTACTCAATGCATTTAAATACAAAGGGGAGTCTTGAATAAGATATAAAAATGAATAATGGACAGTGGCATAAAACTTTGTGAAATTTGAACAAAATCTGAACTTTAGGTATCTTTTGCTAATTCCTGTTGCTAAAACCAACAATAGGTTTTTTTATTTTTTTTACAACTTAGTATTTCTTTATATTCTCTGACTTGATTTAGAAGTTTCAAGCCTCATTCACAAATATTTTTAATCACTAAGATATATTGCCTTGACTTTTAGCACTAATACTAGATTCTAAAAAGCATGGAACTATATCAAAGTTTTACATGAATATAAATTAGAAATGTAGCATTCTACACATTCTACACATACTAAGTCAAACAAGTGGAATCGAAATATCATGGATTTTTTAGCTAGGCAAAAATTCATAAATTTTCTAAAATATATATATTATACATACTATGAGTGAAGTTGCTCAGTCGTGTCCAACTCTTTGCGACCCCATGGATTACCAGGCTCCTCCGTCCATGGGATTCTCCAGGCAAAAATACTAGAGTGGGTTACCATTTCCTTCTCCAGGAGATCTTCCCAAACCAGGGATCAAACCCAGGTTTCCCACATTGGAGGCAGATGCTTTAACCTCTGAGCCACCAGGGAAGCCCATGTGTATGTATAATGTACATACATACATATAGTATATATACATATAGTATGTATAATATATGTGTGTGTGTGTGTGTGTGTGTGTGTGTGTGTGAAAAACCTTTTCTACTAGATAAAGGCTTGAGAAAGAACAACAAGAAAAAAGACATGGCGAAATTGGAAAACATAAACTAAATGAAATGGGAGCACTGAATAGGAAATAGAAAAGGAGAAACAAACTAGATAACAGTAAAAGATCCTCAGATAATCTATGGCTGCTCGTTAGAAACATATCTGGAGGTACCTGGGCATTTGTATTTTTTCAAAAATTCTAAGATAACTCTATTATGCATCTGGATTTTAAAAAATGATCACGGTTTTTCTATTAAATGGTAGTTTTGATGATACAGAATTCTGTTATTTTCTGTTGATTAATCATGATACAATTATATTGAGCAAATAATACTTCAGTCAGTTCAGTTCAGTTGCTCAGTCGTGTCCGACTCTTTGCATCCCCATGAGCTGCAGCACACCAGGCTTCCCTGTCCATCACCAACTCCTGGAGCTTGCTCAGACTCACGTCTATCGAGTCGGTGATGCCATCTAACCATCTCATCCTCTGTCATCCCTTTCTCCTGCCTTTAATCTTTCCCAGCATCAGGGTCTTTTCCAATGAGTCAGTTCTTCCCATCAGGTAGCCAAAGTATTGGAGCTTCAGCTTCAGCATCAGTCCTTCCAATAAATATTCAGGGTTGATCTCCTTGCAGTCCAAGGGATTCTCAAGTGTCTTCTCCAACACCACAGTTCAAAAGCATCAATTCTTCTGCGCTCAGCCTTCTTTATAGTCCAACTCTCACATCCGTACATGACTACTGGAAAAACCATAGCTTTGACTAGACAGAAGTTTTTTCAGCAAAGTGATTGATGTCTCTGCTTTTTAATATGCTATCTAGGTTGGTCTTAGCTTTACTTCCAAGGAGCAAGCATCTTTTAATTTCATGGCTGCAGTCACCATCTGCAGTGATTTTGGAGCTCAAAAAAATAAAGTCTGTCACTGTTTCCATTGTTTCCCCATCTATTTGCTATAAAGTGATGGGACCGAATGCCATGATCTTAGTTTTTTGAATGTTGAGTTTTAAGCCAGCCTTTTCACTCTCCTCTTTCACTTTCATCAAGAGGCTCTTTAGTTCCTCTTTGCTTTCTGTCATAAGGGTGGTGTCAACTTCATATCTGAGGTTATTGATATTTCTCCTGGCAACCTTGATTACATAATCACAATAGTAAAAGATGTTTATCAGTTTTCATAATCAGTACCCAGACAAAAAATAAAAGATAATTACAATTGCAAACTGTAATGGAAGCGTGATTAACCTAATAATTTGAAATAATAATTGCATAAAATTTCAGGGATGTGGTAAGTGGAAGTGCCAGTCTTATGTCTCTTGGTTGGTGCACTTGATCCATTTACAGATAAGGTAGTTATCAATATGTATAATCCTATTAACATTTTCTTAATTGTTTGAGGTTTATTTTGTATAGGTCTTTTCCTTCTCTTTCGTTTCCTGCCTAGAGAAGTTCCTTTACCCTTTATTATAAAGCTGGTTTGGTGGTGCTGAATTCTCTTAAACTTTTGCTTGTCTGGAAAGCTTTTGATTTCTCCATCAAATCTGAATGAGAGTCTTGCTGGATAGAGTATTCCTCGTTGTAGGTTCTTCTCTTTCACCACCTTAAATATATGGTAACATTCCTTTCTGGCTTGTAAAGTTTCTGTTGAGAAATCAGCTGATAACCATCTTTGCATGAAGTGTTCCCTCAGTTCAGTTCAGTTCAGGCGCTCAGTCGTGTCCGACTCTTTGCGACCCCATGAATCGCAGCACGCCAGGCCTCCCTGTCCATCACCAACTCCCGGAGTTCACTCAGACTCACATCCATCAAGCCAGTGATGCCATCCAGCCATCTCATCCTCTGTCGTCCCCTTCTCCTCCTGCCCCCAATCCCTCCCAGCATCAGAGTCTTTTCCAATGAGTCAACTCTTCACATGAGGTGGCCAAAGTACTGGAGTTTCAGCATCAGCATCATTCCCTCCAAAGAAATCTCAGGGCTAATCTCCTTCAGAATGGACTGGTTGGATCTCCTTGCAGTCCAAGAGATACCAGGGGAACTCTAATCTTTCCCATTCTATTGTTTTCCTCTGTTTCTTTGCACTGATCCCTGAAGAAGGCTTTCTTATCTCTCCTTGCTATTCTTTGGAACTTGCATTCAAATGGGTATATCTTTCCTTTACTCCTTTGCTTTTCACTTCCCTTCTTTTCACAGCTATTTGTAAGGCCTCCTCAGACAGCCATTGCTGGGAAAAATATCAATAACCTCAGATATACAGATGACAGCATCCTTATGGCAGAAAGCAAAGAGGAACTAAAGAGCCTCTTGATGAAAGTGAAAGAGGAGAATGAAAAAGTTGGCTTAAAGCTCAACATTCAAAAACCTGAGATCATGGCATCCAGTCCCATCACTTCATGGCAAATAGATACAGAAACAGTGGAAACAGTGACAGACTTTATTTTCTTGGACTCCAGAATCATTGCAGATGGTGACTGCAGCCATGAAATTAAAAGATGCTTGCTCCTTGGAAAAAAAGCTATGACCAATCTAGACAACATATTAAAAAGAAGAGACATTACTTTGCCAACAAAGGTCCATCTAGTCAAAACTATGGTTTTTCCAGTAGTCATGTACAGATATGAGAGTTGGACTGTAAAGAAAACTGAGTGCCGAAGAATTGGTGCTTTTGAACTGTGGTGTTGGAGAAAACTCTTGAGAGTCCCTTGGACAGCAAGGAGATCCAAGCAGTCCATCCTAAAGGAGCTCAGTCCTGAATATTCATTGGAAGGACTGATGCTGAAGCTGAAGCTCTAATACTTTGGCCACCTGATGGGAAGAACTGACTCATTGGAAAAGACCCTGATGCTGGGAAGATTGAAGGTAGGAGGAAAAGGGGATGACAGAGGATGAGATGGTTGGATGGCATCGCCGACTCTGTGGACACAAGTTTGAGCAAGCTCCAGGAGTTGGTGATGGACAGGGAAGCCTGGTGTGCTGCAGTCCATGGGGTCAGAAGGAGTTGGACACGACTGAGTGACTGAACTGAACTGAATTGGTCTGGTGGTGCTAAATTCTCTTCAACTTTTGCTTCTCTGAAAAGCTTTTGATTTCTCCATCGAATCTGAATGAGAGTCTTGCTGGATAGAGTATTCTTGGTTGTAGGTTCCTCTCTACAATCACTTTAAATATATGGTGCCATTCTCTTCTGGCTCATAGAATTTCTGTTGAGAAATCAGCTGATAACCTGATGGGTGTTCCTTGCATGTTATTTATTATTTTTTTCCCTTGTTGCTTTTAACATTTTATCCTTGTCTTTAATTTTCATCAGTTTGATTACTGTGTGTCTCTCTGTGTTCCTCCTCGGGTTTATCCTGCCTGGGACTCTGCGCTTCCTGGACTTGGTTGACTGTTTCCTTTCCCATGTTAGGGAAGTTTTCAGCTCTTCTCTCTTCAAATATTTTCTTGGTTCCTTTCTCTCTCTTCTTCTTCTTGGATGCCTATAATGCAAATGTTGGTGCCCTTAATGTTGTCCCAGAGGTTCCTTAGGCTGTCTTCATTTTTTTTTTCCATTCTTTTTCCTATGTTCTGTTCTGCAGCAGTGATTCCCACCACTCTGTCCTCCGGGTCACTTATCTGTTCTGCCTCAGTTATTCTGCTGTTGATTCCTTCTCGTGTATTTTTCATTTCTGCTTGTTCTTTCGTTGTTCTGGTGTTTGGTAAACATTTTTTGCATCTTCTCAACCTTTGCCTCCATTCTTTTCCTGAGATCCTGAATCATCTTCACTGTTATTTTTCTGCATTCTTTTTCGGGAAGGTTGCCTAACCTCCACTTCGTTTAGTTATTTTTGTAGGGTTTTATCTTGCCCCTTCGTCTGGGACAAAACCCGCTGCTTTTTCATCCTGGTTGAGTCTCTGTAATGTGGTTTTGTTCTCGCCACTGAGGGAATGTGGTTCTTCTTGCGTCTTGTCTGCCCTCTGGTGCAGGAGGCTAAGGGGCTTATGGAACCTTCCTGACGGGAGGGACTGGTGGTGGGGAAAACTGGGTCTTGCTCTGGTGGGTAGGGCCATGCCCAGAAAAACTTTCATCCAGTTATCCGCTGGTGGGTGGGGTTGTGCTCCCTACCTGTTGGCTGTTTGGCCCGAGGTGACCCAGCCCTGGAGTCTGTGGGCTCTCTGGTGGGGTTAATGGTGACCTCCAGGAGGATTTACACCAAGGCCATCTTCCAGGAGTGCCCTTGTCCCCACGATGAGCCACTGCTGACCCCCACCTCCATAGGAGACCCTCCAACAGCAGTGGTCGGCCTGGTTCAGTCTCCTGTGGGCTCACTGCTCCTTTCCCCTGGGTCTTGGAGTACATGCGATTTTGTTTGTGCCCTCCAACAGTGGAGTCCCTGTTTCCCCAGTCCTGCTGGCCTTCACAGTCAGATCCCCTGGGGACTCTCAGTCCCTTTGTCAGATCCCCAGGCTGGGAAGCCTGACGTGGGGCTTAGAACCTTCACAACAGTGGGAGAACGTCTTTGATGTTATTGTTCTCCAGTTTGGGGGTCATCACCTGACAGATATGGGATTTGATGTTATCATGTTTGTGCCCCTCCTACCATCTTGTTGCAGCTTCTTTTTCTTTGGACGTGAGATATCTTTTTTGGTGGGTTCCATTCTCCTGTCTGCAGTACATGGGGTCGCGAAGAGTCAGACACGACTGAGCGACTTCACTTTTACTTCTCACTTTCATGCACTGGAGAAGGAAATGGCAACCCCACACCAGTGTTCTTGCCTGGAGAATCCCAGGGACGGGGGAGCCTGGTGGGCTGCCGTCTATGGGGTCGCACAGAGTCAGACACAACTGAAGCGACTTAGCAGCAGCAGCAGCAGCATTCTCCTGTCAACGCTAGCTGCAATTTTTGTTCTCTTGCAGGAGGAAATGAGCACATGTCCTTCTCCTCTGCCATCTTGGACTGGAAGCTTCTATTTTCTTTTTTTTTAAGGAAACTCCATGCTGTTTTTTAAAGTGACTGTACCAATTCACATGCCCACCAGTAATGCACAAGCGTTGCATTTTCTCCACCTCCTCACCAACACTTGTTATTTCTTGTTCTTTTATATATATATATATAAAATAGCCACTCTGACAGTTGTGAGGTGATATCTTATTGTGAATTTGATTTTCATTTCCCTGATAGTTAGCAATGTTCTGCATCTTTTCATGTAACTATTGACCATCTATATGTCTTCTTTAGAAAAATATATATTCAGATATTCAGCCCATTTTTTTTTACTTTTAAAAAAATTTATTCATTTATGATTGGAAGATAATTGCTTTACAATGTAGTGTTGGTTTCTGCCATACATCAGCATGAATCAGCCATATTAAGTCAGATTGTTTGTTTTTCTTTAATGATTGGTTTCTGCTGTGAAGTTGTCTGAGTTTGAAATTTTTTTTTTAATTCCGAATAGTAGGAATGATGAAAGTTGGGTGGATTGGGAGGAAGGCCCAGGTGAGGTAAAGGTTGATAATATTCTACCACTCAACTTGGTGGAGGGCCTCCAAGCATCTAATTTATTATCATGCTTCCTAACTTATATGTTAGAGATAATCTTATGTAGCAACCATTCCATACCAGTGTCACTTTCAGTGAATGCTAAAATGTTAAGTGGAGTTCTCATATTTTCATGCCATGCTTTTCATGTTGGTCTGTACTCTGGGGACATCTCACTCTGTGAGGACACAATTCCCACTTTGGAGACCACTAAGTTAATCAGATCCAGGGATCACCAGGGTACCTGTCTGCAGCAGACCCTGGTGCAGGGCGGCCGTGTCCTCAGGATCATGCATGGGTGAGGGAGGACCACAGTCAGGCTCAACCGGAGAGAGGCTCCCAGGAGAGGCTACGCCTCCACTCCTCTGGAAGGTCAGGCAGGAGTCAGGCAGAATGTGGGAGGCTGGGCAGGAGGGGAGGAAAGCGAGAGTCAAGGCCCCTGGCACTGGAGACCCTGGGAGCTCAGAGCCAGCTCTCTGCATCTTGGCTGCGAGCAGCTTGAGGACAGGCACGGAGTCACCCTTGTCACTGCCATGCTGCACAAGGCTGGGAGCACAGCTCAGGAGGGCTCCTGGCCCTCTAACCAGCCATTGCCCAATTTCCCTGTGACTCTGAGCAGACCGAGAACACTGGAGAACCGGTCAGCGGAGTCGGGAGGGAGGAGCCCAGTCTCTGAGGGCCAGGGCGGGTCACCCTACACCTCACCCATCCAGACACCACCTGGGCGGGCGCACTAGGGTGTGTGCCTGGACTGACCCTCAGAGAAGGCTATCCACAGTCCAGAGCCCTGGCCGGGAGGTGCAGTCCATTTGTAACATATTTCCATGAAAATGGTTGAAGTGTCCAGTTCCTTCACTTTTAACAGAAATGTCTCCCCAGCTCAGGAGTTCTGACAACCAGTTGTCTTGACAAACCCCTTAAGAATAAAATATTGCACACTTGACTGTTTGTGTGAACATGTGCAAGAGGGATTGTGGAAAGCGTTGAGGATGCTGAAATGACAGTGTGTGTGACAGCTGCTCCCCTAATATGAATTGGAGGCCCCCAGCGGCTTGTGGTTTGAAAACAGATGTTTCTGCATAAGTGCAGCCAAATTCTATTAGCACTTTGGATGATGAAAGGGACTTTAAGTGTCTGCATGTTGCAATTCTGAAATGTTTGCCAGGGAAAATGTGCTTATATTTTGCAAATAGTGGGTGCAAGAAGAGGGAACAAATTAGATTATCACACTGTATGTAACCAATTTCATGAGCAGAGTCGTTGACAGATGCACACTGTATATGATAAATGTGATCAGTGGTATTGCCCTCAGTGAATGATGGGGAAGCCCCTCATTCATTCCTACCTGTGGCCGTTTTCATCCTTGGCTCAGACAGGGAATGCAGCCCAAGGTCACACGGCGCGCAGGCCTCCTGGGACTTTCAGGGAGAAAGTCACAGATGTTCCTTTCATTAAAAAAGTTTTACTGGAGGATAGTTTTCACAGTGTTATGTCAGTTTCAGGTGTTCAGCAACGGGAATCATACATACATAAAATCCAGTTACGTGTGCATATATGATATGTATGTAAATACACACACATGTATTTGCTTTTTTAGATTCTTTTTCTGTATAGGCCATTGCAGAGTGTTGCATAGCATTCCCTGTGCTACAAAGCAGAGCCTCATTAGTTATCCATCTTATGTATAGTAGTGTGCATACGTCAGCTTCCTAGTTTATCCCTGCTCCCCTTACCCCCCTGGTAACCATAAGTTTGTTTTCTACATCTGTAACTCTCTGTTGTGTAGACAAGTTCATCTGTACCCTTGTTTTAGACTCCATATATAAGTGATATAATATGATGTTTGTCTTTCTCTGACTGACTTCACTCAGTATGACACTCTCTAGATCCATCCCTGTTGCTGCACATGACATCATTTCATTCTTTTTACGACCGAGTAAAATTCCGTTATATACCACATGTTCTTTATCCATTTCTCCATTGGTGGGCATTTAGGTTGCTTCCATGGCCTGGCTATAGGTCTCTAGTGATCACTGGCATGTATGTATCTTTTCAAATTATGGTTTTCTCTGGATATACATCCAGGAGTGAGATTTCTGTGATCCAGCAATATGCTAGCTCTAGTTTTATCTTTTTAAAGGAACCTCCATATTGCTCTCCATAGTGGCTGCACCAATTGACATTCCCACCGACCGTGCAGGAAGATTCCCTTCTCTCTGCACCTTCTCTGTTAGGGGAAGGACACTGAAACCGCCCACCCTGGCCAGGCACCATAGTGACCATTTGCATGAGCTGTTTTATGACAGGAGATCCTGATAAGGAGTACAGAACTAATAAGCCACCACCAATCAGAAGAGTTTGGGAAAGGTCGAAAGGAGACAGCGTGTGTCCGTCCACTTCCCAGAATCCCTCTTGCTAGCATCCACCTTGGCTGAGTGATGCGGGCACCACCAGGAAAGACTCTGAATTAGGATGATTGGCCAAAGATCACCCGGAAACTAATCCCACCACCATAAAACCCGAGACTTCGAGCCATGCAGCAAAGCTGTTCTCCTGGGATCCCTTACCGTACTGCTCTCCACCCAGGTGCCCTTTCCCAGCAAAATCTCTTGCTTTGTCAGCACATGTGTCTCCTCGGACAATTCATTTCCAAGTGTTAGACAAGAGCCCAGTTCCGGGCCCTGGAAGGGGTCCCCCTTCCTGCAATATCTCTAGCAGTTATTGTTTGTAGATTTTTCTGATGGTGGTCGTTCTGACCGGTCTACAGTGAGATGACACCTCATTATAGTTTTGATTTGCATTTCCCTAATGATTCATGATGCTGAGCGTCTTTTCACGTGTTTGTTGGCCATCTGCATGTTGTCTTTGGAGAAATGACTATTTAGAGCTTCTGTTTGTTTTTTGACTGGGTTGTTTGTCTTTTTGATATTGAGCTGCATGAGCTGTGTTTTGGATATTGATCCCTTGTGGGTTGCTTCGTTTGCAAATATTTTCTCCCATTCTGAGGGTTGTCTTTTCATTTTGTTTATGGTTTCCTTTGCTGTGCAAAAGCTTTTCATTTTAATTAGATCATATTTGTTTGTTTTTGTTTTATTTTCATTACTCTAGGAGATGGATCCAAAAAAATCTTGCTGCAGTTCATGCCGAAAAATGTTTTGCCTATGTTTTCCTCTTAGAATTTTACAGTGTCTGGCCTTACATTTAGGTCTTTAATCCATTTTGAGTCTATTTTTGTGTATGATGTGGAAAACTGTTCTAATTTTATTCTTTTATATGTAACTATCCAGTTCTCCCAGCACCACTTATTAAAGAAACTGTCTTTTCTCCATTGATGTTCTGGCCTCCTTTATCATAGATTTGGTGACCATAGGTGGATGGGTTTATCTCTAAGCTTTCTTTCCTCTTCCACTGATCTGTATATATTTTTTGTGCCAGTAACAAACATACTGTTTTGATTACTGGAGCTCTGTAGTAAAATGTTTTTCTTATGGAAATTCTCAAAACATTTAAAGAATCGGGGGAACATGAATTGCATGTGTTCCTCCCCCAGCTGCTACACTATTCGCTCACAGCCCGTCTTCCTTTATCTGTGCTTCCATCCCATTAGGTATTTAAAGCAAACGCAAGACACCCTATCAGTTCCTCTGTCGTGACTATGATACGCATCTGATAGGGATTTTATGTACAAGCAGCATGCCATTGGTACATGTAATGAAATTATAACAATTTCTGATTATTGTCTAATAGCCAGCCCATAGTCAGATACCTAATTACTTCAAAAAAACTTTTTATAGTTTATTTGTTCATATCAGAATCCTAGCAAGTTTCACACATTGCATCGATTTTTATAACTCTTTGTTGTTGTTCAGTCATCCACTTGTGTCTGACTGTTTGGGACCCCATGGACTGCAGCATGTCAGGCCTCTGTGTCCCTCACCATCTCCCAGCGTTTGCCAAGTTCATGTCCATTGCATCGGTGATGCCATCCAGCTATCTCATCATCTGACACCCTCTTCTCCTTCTGCCCTCAATCTTTCCCAACATCAGGGACTTAATGAGTCAGCTGTTGACATTAGATAACCAAAATACTGGAGTTTCAGCTTCAATATCAGTTCTTCCAAAGAGTATTCAGGGATAATTTCCCTTAAGATTGACTGGTTTGATCTCGCTGTTCAAGGAACTCTCACGAGTCTTCTCCAGCACCACAGTTCCAAGGCATCAATTCTTCAGCACTCAGCCTTCTTTATGGCCCAGCTCTCACAACCATACATGACCACTGGGAAGATCATAGCCTTGACTATACGGACCTTTGTCAGCAGAGTAATCTCTCTGCTTTTCAACACACTGTCTAGTTTTGTTATAGCTTTCCTGCCGAGAAGCAGACATCTGATTTCATGGCTGCAGTCACTATCTGCAGTGATTTTAGAGCCCAAGAAAAGGAAACCTGTCACTGCTTCCACCTTTTCTCCTTCTATTTGCCATGAAGTAATGGGGCCAGATGCCATGATCTTTTCTTTTTAAGCCAGCTCTTTCACTCTGCTCCTTTACCCTCATCAAGAGGCTCTTTAGTTCCTCTTTACTTTCTGCCATTAGAAAGTATTCTGGTATCATCCTCATATTTGAGGTTGTTGGTGTTTCGCCCACCTGCCTTGATTCCCGCTTGTAACTCATCCAGCTCAGCATTTCTCACGATGTGCTCGGTGTATAGATTAAACAAACAGATTGATAGCAAATAGACTAGTCCTACTCCTTTCTCAATCCTGAACCAGTCAGTTGTTCCATACAGGGTTCTAACTGTTGCTTCTTGACCTGCATACAGGTTTCTCAGGGGACAGGTAAGATGGTCTGGTTATTTCCATCTCTTTCAGAGCTTTCCACAGCCTATTATGGTCCACACAAAGGCTTTTACATAGTTGATGAAACAGAGGTAGATGTTTTTCTGCAATTCCCTAGCTTTCTCTATGATCCAGCGAATGTTGGCAATTTGATCTCTGGTTCCTCTTCCTTTTCTAAACCCAGCTTGGATATCTGGCAGTTCTTGGTTCACATAATTCTGAAGCCTAGCATGCAAGATTTTAAGCATGACCTTACTAGTATGGGAGATGAGTGCAATATTTCGATGGTTAGCACATTCTTTAGCACTATCCTTCTTGGGAATTGGGATGAGAATTGACCTTTTCCAGCCCTGTGGGCACTGCTGGGTCTTCCAGATTTGCTGACAGAGTGAATGCAACACCTTGATGGCATCATTCTTTAGGATTTTGAATAGTTCTACTGGAATTCTGTCTCATCCACTAGTTTTATTAACAGCAGCACTTCCTAAGGCCCACTTGGCTTCACTCTTCAGAGTGTCTGGCTCTAAGTAACTGACCACACCATTGTAGCTACCTGGTTCATTTAGATCTGTTTTGTACAGTTCTGCGCATTCTTTCCATCTCTTCTTGATCTCTTTGGCGTCTACTAGGTCTCTACCATTTCTGTCCTTTATTTTGCCCATCTTTGGGCAGAATATTCCCTTGATATCTCCAGTTTTCCTGAAGAGATCTGTAGTCTTTCCCCTTCTGTTTTTTCTTCCAGTTTTATACACTATTCATTGAAGAAGCCTTCTTGTCTCTCCGTGCTGTTCTTTGGAAATCTTTCTCCCTTGCCTTTTGCTTCTCTTCTTTCTTTAGCTATTTGTAAGGCCTCCTCAGATAACCACTTTGCCTTTTTGCTTTTCTTTTTCTTTGGGATAGTTTTGTTTGCTGCCTCCTGTACAATATTAGGGCCCTCCATCCATAGTTCTTCAGGCACACTGTTTACAAGTTCTAATCCCTTGAATCTATTCATTACCTCCACTGCATATTCATAGGGGATTTGATTTAAGTCATATCTGACTGGCCTAGTGGTTTTCCCTGCTTTCTTTAGTTTAAGCCTGAATTTTGCTATGAGAAGCTGATGATGTGAGCCACGGTCATTCCAGGTTCTTGTTTTTGCTGAATGTATACAGCTTCTCCATCTTCAGCGACAACGAACAGAATCAATTTGATTTGAATTTTGGCCATTTGGAGATGTCCATGTGTAAAATCGTCTCTTGTGTTGTTGAAAAAGGGTATTTGCTATGACCAGTGCAGTCTCTTGGCAGAATTCAGTTAGCCTTTGCCCTGCTTCATTTTGTTCTCCAAGGCCAAACTTGCCTGTTATTCCAAGTATCTCTTGACTTCCTACTTTTGCATTCCAGTCCCCAGTGATGGATAGAACATCTCTTTTTGGTGTTAGTTCTAGGCGGTCTTCTAGTTTTTCGTAGAACTGATCAACTTCAGTTTCTTTGGCATTGGTGGTAGGTGTGTAGACTTGGATTACCGTGATGTTGAAAGGCTTGCCTTGGAAACAAACCAAAATCATCCTGGCATTTTTGACGTTGCACCCAAGTACTGCATTTTGGACTCTTTTGTTGATTATGAGGGCTACTCCATTTCTTCTATGGGATTCTTGCCCGCAGTAGTGGATATAATGGTCATCTGAATTAAATTTGCCCATTCCTGTCCATTTTAGTTCACTGATTCCTAAGATGTCAATGTTTATTCTTAACCATCTCCTGCTTGACCATGTCCAATTTGCCTTGATTCATAGACCTAACATTCTAGGTCCCTATGCAGTGCTGTTTTTTGCAGCATCAGATTTTACTTTCATCACCAAACACATCCACAACTGAGCATCATTTACGCTTTGACCCAGACGCTTCATTCTTTCTGGGACTATTAGGAGTTCTCTGCTCTTCCCCAGTAGCATATTGGACACCTTCAGACCTGGGGGATTCACCTTTCAGTGTCATATCTGTTTCTTGTTTTATACAGTCCATGAGGTTCTCATGGCAAGTATACTGAGATGGTTTGCCATTCTCTCTTCCAGTGGATCCCATTTTGTCAGAACTCTCCGCTATGACTTGTCCGTCTTGGGTGGTCCTGCACAGCATAGGTCATAGCTTCATCAAGTTATACAAATTCCTTTGCCACCACAAGGCAGTGATCTGTGAAGGGGCTTGTAACTCTTAACTCTCCTTTATTTTATTATTCTCTATTTTATTCTATAAATAATCTCCCTTCCCTATCTTTTGTTTTCTTAAGGAATTTTTTTTGGTCTTTACTCCATTGATATTTTAGAGAAACAAGAGACATTTGTTCTGTAAAGTGTCCCATGTCCTGAAATTGGCTGCTTGTCTCTTTCTGTTGTCAATGAACTTGTTTTTTTCTACCCCCCACACTTGCCTAACTGAGCAATTTGAGCTAGAGCAGCACTGTCCAGTAGAAATATCATGGAGCTCTGTGAATAATTTGAAATTTTCTTGTAGCCGCATGAAAAATGGTGAATTTAAGATCAGTAATACACTTTATTTAACCAAACATATCCAAGATATTATCATTCTACTATAATCAATATAAAATTGCCAATGGCATATTTTACATTCCTTTTTCACATGAGCGTTAAAATCAGATGTCTGTGTGTGCTTACAGCATGTCTCAGTTTGAATATTGTGTCATCATTGGTAACTAATATGTATTTGAATTTCATAAAAATTGCAGTTGAAAACTTATTATATGAGTTGAAAACTTATTAATAAATGTTTTCCAATAACTGTATCAAATACCAGATTTTATAAGCTTCTTTTTTAAAACATCTCTCTAACTGACCTTCACATGTCTCCTGAGAAACCTGTTTGTGAGTCAAGAAATAATCGTTGGAATGGAACATGGAACAGCTGACTGGTTCACAATTGGGGAAGGAGTACGACAAGGCTGCTTGTTTAACCTACATGCAGGATTCATCATGCGAAATGCTGATTGGAAGACTCACAAGCTGGAATCAGGGTTGCTGGCAGAAATAGCAACAACTTCAGATATGCACATGACGTCACTCTAATGGCAGAAGGTGAAGACAGACTAAAGAGCCTCTTGATGAGGGTGAAAGAAGAGTGAAAAAACTGGCTTGAAACTCAAAATTAAAAAAAATTAAGATCATGGCATCTGGCCACATCACTTCATGGCAAATAGGAAGGGAACAAGATTTTATTTTCTTGGGCTCAAAAATCACTGCAGACCATGACTGCAGCCATAAAATTAAAAGGCACTTGCTTCTTGGAAGGAAAGCTATGACAAACATAGACAGCTTATTTTTTAAAAAGCAGAGATATCACTTTACCGACAAAGGTCCGTATAGTCAAAGCTGTGATTTTTCCAGTAGTGATATATGGATGTGAGAGTTGGTCCATAAAGAAGACTGAACACCAGAGAATTGATTCTTTCGAACTGTGGTGCTAGAGAAGACTTTTGAGAGTCCCTTGGACAGCAAGGAGGTCAAACCAGTCAGTCCTAAAGGACATCAACCCTGAATATTCGTTGGAAAGACTGATGCTCTGGCCACCTGATGCGAAGAGCCAACACGTTGGAAAGATCCAGATACTGGGAAAGATTGAAAGCAAAAGGAGAAGAGGGCAGCAGAGAATGAGATGGTTAGATAGCATCACTGACTCAGTGGACATGAATTTGAGCAAACTCTGAGAGGTGGTGGAGGACAGAGGAGCCTGGCGTGCTATAGACCATGGTGTTGCAAAGAGTTGGACGTGACTTAGTGACTGAACAATGCTGCTGCTGCTAAGTCGCTTCAGTCGTGTCCGACTCCGTGCGACCCCATAGACGGCAGCCCACCAGGCTCCTCCATCCCTGGGATTCTCCAGGCAAGAACACTGGAGTGGGCTGCCATTTCCTTCTCCAGCCACAACATAACTCACATAATAGCCATGATGCATGTAAAGACTCATGAAACCATCACTACAATCGAAATATCCATCTAGCTACTTTCACTCTGCATAAGTATTTTAAAGTATGTCCATGTTGCCGTGTGTATCAATAGTTTCTTCCTTCTCATTGGTGAGCAGAATTCCTGTTGATATTGCACGACTCGTTTGTGTGGTAGAGCACATTCTAAGATGGGCCCCAGGATTCCCACACAATTAGTGGAAGTTCAACTCACTTGACATCCTTGTTACATTTGGTATGTCAGTTTTTTCATTTTATCTGTTCTAATAGACATAGATCGCGATCTCACTGTAGTTTCAGTTTTCATTCCCTAATGGCTGATTATTTGGACATCTTTTCTTATGCCTGTTTGCCATCTGTGTGTCTTGTCTTCTTTGATAAAATGTCTGTTCAAATATTTTAAACATTTAAAACTCAAGTTTGTTTTCTTATTACTTGTTGGGAGTTCCTCATATATTCTGGATACAAATTCTTTATTAGTAAGTGATTTATAAATTCTCCCCTTATTACATGACTCTCATTTGTTCTTTTCAAAGTGTCTCTTGAGGAACAGAAGGTTTTAATTTTGATGAAGTCTACTTTATCAATTTTTTCTTTTCAGTTACATTTTACTATTTATGAAATTTTTATCTAACCCAAGGTTACAAAGATTTTTCTCCCATGTTTTCTTCCAGAAACTTTATAGTTGCCTTTTATTTCATCTTACTCCATTGCACTAGTGAAACTTCTAGTACAACGTTGATTAGAATTAATAAGAGTGGACATTCTTGCCTTTCCCAATCTTAAGCACATTCAGTTTTTCACCATTTGCTATGATATGAGCTGTAAGATTCTCATAGATGCCCTCTATCAAGTTGGGAAACTTCCTTTCTCTTCCTAGATGGCTGGGCATTTTTTGGTTTTGTTTATTTATTTTTTAAATCAGGAATGGCTTTTGAATTTTATCAGATATTTTGGCATCCTTGAGATGATCATATGGTTTTTCTTTTCTAGTCTGCTAATATGGTAAATTACAAAGGTTGTGTAACCACAACCTCTGTCTAGTTACAAAACATTTTTATCACCCCAAAATATAACCCCAGTCTCTTAAGCAGATGCTCCCAACTCTGCCATTCACTAGCCCCTGCTGCTGCTGCTAAGTCACTTCAGTCGTGTCCGACTCTGTGCGACCCCATAGATGGCTGCCCACCAGGCTCCCCCATCCCTGGGATTCTCCAGGCAAGAACACTGGAGTGGGTTGCCATTTCCTCTCCAATGCATGAAGGTGAAAAGAGAAAATGAAGTCGCTCAGTCGTGTCTGACTCTTAGCGACCGCGTGGACTGCAGCCTACCAAGCTCCTCTGTCCACGGGATTTTTCCAGGCAAGAGTACTGGAGTGGGGTGCCATTGCCTTCTCCGCCACTAGCCCCTAGCAGCACTAATCTCTGTTTAGCTCTGTAGGTGTACCTATTCTGGATATTTCATATAAATGAAAGAAGAACCTACAGTATGTGACCTTTTATATCTGGTTTCTAAATGTTCTGAGGCTCATCCATGTTGTAGCATATATCAGTACTTCATTGCTTTTATGGATTAATAATATTCCATTGTATGTATGTACCACAATTATTTATCCATTCATCTTTAGTTTGTTTATGGATTTTTAGGTTATTAACACCTTTTGATCATTCGTGTACTTGTTTTTCAAGTACATGAATTCAAATATGTTTGAATGCCTGTTTTCAGTCCTTTTAGCTATATAACTAGGAGTAGAACTGTTGGTTCGTATAGTAGTTCTGTGGTTAACTTACTGAGGAAGCACCAAACTGTTTTCCCTAGCAGCTGACCATTTCACAACCCCAGTAGCAATGAACAAGGGTTCCAATTTCTTCACATCCTTACTAACACTTACTTTCCATGTTGTTGATTATGGCCCTCTTTGTGGATGTGAAGTGGTATCTCACTGTGGTTTTGATTTGTATTTCCCTAATGACTGATGATGTTAAGCACCTTTTCATTTGCTGGTTGGGAAAATGGGACAGCTACATGTAAATGAATGAAATTAGAACAGTCTCTAACACCATACACAAAAATAAGCTCAAGATGGATTAAATACCATTTTGGTAAGCCTAGTAAGGCCAGAAACTATAAAGCTCTTAGAGGAAAACAGGCTGAGCACTCTCTGACATAAATCGCACCAAGATTTTTTTGGCTCCAATTCCTAAAGTAATGAAAATAAAAATAAACAAATGGAACCTAATTAAGCTTAAAAGCTTCTACACAGCAAAGCAAACCATAAATAAAATGAAAATATATGACAAAATATTTTCAAATGAAGCAACCAACAAGGGATTACTCTCCAAAATACACAAACAACTCATGCAGCTCCGTGTCATAACACAAACAACCCAATCAGAGATGGGCGGAAAATCTAAATTGACATTTCTCCAATGATGTCATACAGATGGTCAAAGAGCACATGAAAAGATGCTCAGCATCATTAATTATTAGAGAAATGCAAATCAAAACTACAATTAGGTATCATCTCCTTGTAGACCGGTCAGAATGACCATCATCAAAAAAATGTATACTATCATGTAAGAAATGAATCGCCAGTCAATGTCCGATACAGGATGCAGGATGCTTGGGACTGGTGCAAGGAGAGGACCCAGAGGGATGGTATGGGGTGGGAGATGGGAGGGGATTCGTGTTTGGGAACGCATGTACACTCGTGGTGAATTAATGTCAATTTTTGGCAAAACCAATACAGTAATGTAAAGTAAACTAAAGTAAAAATAAAAATTATAAAAAAAAATAAAAAATAAAAAAAATAAAAATATAAAAAAAAATTTACAAACAGTAAATGCTGGAGAGGGTGTGGAGAAAAGGGAACCATCCTACACTGTTGGTGGGGATGTAAATTGGTACAACCACTATGGAGAACAGTGTGGAGTTTCCTTAAAAAGCTAAAAATAAAGCTGCCATCTGATCTAGCAGTCCCACTCCTGGGCACATATCCAGAGAAAACCACAATCTGCAAAAATGCATGCCCCCTAGTGTTCACTGCAGCATTATGCAATAGCCAAGACAAGGAAGAAACCTAAATAGCCATGGATAGAGGAGTGGATAAAGAAGATGTGGTACATATATACAATGGAACTATTACCCAGCCATAAAAAAGGATGAAATAATTCCATTTGCAGCAGTGTGCTTAGACCAAGAGGCTATCAGTAAGTGAAGTAAGACAGAAAAAGACAAATATCATATGGTATCACTCATATTTGGAATCTAATTTTAGTTTTTTCTTAATATGTAGATTTTATTGAAGTATAGTTGACTTACAACGTTTCAGGTACACAGCAAGATGATTGAGTTATATATATATATATACACACACATGTTTTTTTTCAGATTATTTTCCACTATAGGTTATTACTGGATATTGACTATAGTTCCCTGTGTTATACAGTAAAACTTTGTTGCTTGTTGCATGTCTATTTTTAAAATTAGAACTATAGCACTCTGTTCATACTAAGTCAAATAAGTGGAATCAAAATGTCATAAATTTTTAGCTAGGCAAAAACTCAAAAGTTTTCCAAAATATATATATTATATTATGCATACTATAAATACAAAAGCTTTTCTACTGTGCTTGATAAAGGCTTGAGAAAGAACATCAAAAAAGAGAGACAAAGAAATGGAAAACAAACTAAGCGAAATGGGAGCACTGAATATGAAATAGAAAAGCAAAACGATCTAGTAAAAGTAAAGATCATTATGCAGTCCAGTCGTTTTGTTTGTTTTTGTTTTTAAATTAATTTATTTTAAATGAAACAAAGATGAATATTTTCAGTGCTAAAGGTTACAGTTTCACAAAGAAGATAGACATCATAATCCGTTAGATACCTTAACAAAGAAACAAAGATACATAAAGCAAAAATCAGAAGAAATATAGGGAAATGGAAAAAATTGATAATCATAGTGAGAATATTTTATCAAGTGCAGAAAAAATAAGAATAGAAACATCTTGAATGATGTCATTAATAGTTTAATTATAATAGATTTATATTTAATTTATTTATATTANGAGTTCATCCAGTTTCACGTCCATCGAGTCAGTGATGCCATCCAGCCATCTCATCCTCTGTTGTCCCCTTCTCCTCCTGCCCCCAATCCCTCCCAGCATCAGTCTTTTCCAGTGAATCAACTCTTCGCATGAGATGGCCAAAGTACTGGAGTTTCAGCTTCAGCTGAATTCCCTCCAAAGAAATCCCAGGGCTGATCTCTTTCAGAATGGACTGGTTGGATCTCCTTGCAGTCCAAGGGACTCTCAAGAATCTTCTCCAACACCACAGTTCAAAAGCATCAATTCTTCGGTGCTCAGCCTTCTTCACAGTCCAACTCTCACATCCATACATGACCACAGGAAAAACCATAGCCTTGACTAGACGGACCTTTGTTGGCAAAGTGATGTCTCTGCTTTTCAATATGCTATCTAGATTGGTCATAACTTTTCTTCCAAGGAGTAAGCGTCTTATAATTTCATGGCTGCAGTCACCATCGGCAGTGATTTTGGGTGTGTGGAGGTATATTTTTCTTGTGCAAAGCTTCATTCATTCTAAGCACAGCCTGAATTATAACTGGCTTTTCTCACTCCTCAGCTGCAGATGTGCTCACCATCTCCTGTGCTCCTCCGACCACTGCATGGCGTTCTGTTGAAGAGAGGGACGACCCTTTGCTTAGCCAGTGCCTGTGGCCAGGTGCTCTGCACTCTTTGCAGTGTGGTGGATGTCCTTGTTCTTGGCAGGCGCTGTCAATGGTTGCCCTCTCCTTGGACAGGGTCCCAGAGTACTTATTATGGTCAAAGGTGTACAGCCATGCCAGCTTCCGCCTACATGCCACCCATCTGTTGCTCTGGAGCTTGTCCTCCAAACCTCGGTGCATCACACAGAGGGTCACCGTGCCCTCGAGCTCTCCTCCTCTGTCCGTATGGCTGGCCCAATAATCAGCCTTGTCTTCCTCCATGCTCTACTCTGGGCTTCCCCCAACTCTCACATCTTCCTGCAGTGTCCCTCATGTCAGTCAAGTCCCCCAGATGGCCAAGTGCCCGCCCGAGTAGCCACACCCTTGCCGTCTACACATCAGCATGGCCTGTGGGCATCGCCTTGCCCATCTGCCCAGGATGCAGCCACTCTCTCTACCCCCTGATTCCAGCTCATCCTACAGTCAGGACCCTCCCTCTGTCCATTCTCCACCCAGCAGAGACCTACCAGGGTCATCCCACAGCACTTGACCAAACCTGCCTCTTGCTCGTCCCCTGCCCCACGGTGAGGGTGCTGCTCACCTTGCTCTCGCCACAGTGGCCTTGCTCTTCTTGGCTTGCTCCCTTCTCTGGGCCGTGATGCCTGCTGCCTCCCTGCACAGCCCTTTCCCAACTCCCAGGATGTCCCGCCCATGTCTGGTCCTTCCTTCCATTGAGTTTCAGAGCAGATGTCGCCTTGGCACGTCAGCCTGTGAGCTGGGCTTCTTAGAACCATTTTGTAGAAGAAGAAGTGAGAGGGAAACGGACCTCCCCAGGGACTCACAGCTAAGGGCCAAATGCACGTCTGCCCTGGTCAGTCTATGTGTTCCCACAGCCCATAGCTGATGGGGTGTAGCCCACCCCCTGCTGCTGATGGTGTACTCCAAAACCATGTCTGTCTCCAGAGCCTTAGGTCTTAGGATTCTTTCCATTACATGTGCAGAATCTCAGCTCAAGCAGACGCAGGTGAAGCATAAAAGGAGGCTGTCTTTGCATCTGTAAATAAAAAGTCTAGGGGTGTACCTATGGCTAATTCATGTTGATGTTTGGCAGAAACCAATACAATATTGTAAAACAATTATCCTTCAATTAAAAATAAATAAATATTTTTAAAACTAAAAAGAAAGGTCTAGGGGTGGACATCGGACATGCCTAGATCTGGGACATGGTCTCTGGCTCTCTGCTGGCTGGCTCTACTTTCTCCACTTGGGCTTCTTTTACCAGAAGGCCCTTGGCAACCTTTCATTTACCTCCTGTCCTTCCTTTTCCCAAGCAGAAGGCAGAGTCTCTGCTCCAACAATTCAAATTCCTGTCCCAAGAATTGTCTGGTGGCCCACCCCAGTGAGGTGCCTACTCATGGATCTATTCCTAAGGCTGGGGGTGGCATGCCCTGAGTCTCTCTCTCTGTCGCTCAGTCGTGCCCAACTCTGCGACCCCATGGACAGTAGCCTGCACCAAGCTCCTCCATCCCTGGGATTTTCTAGGCAAGAGTACTGGAGTGGGTTGCTGTTTCCTTCTCCAGGGCATCTTCCCGACCCAGGGATCGAACCCAGGTCTCCCACATTGTAGACGAACGCTTTACCATCTGAGCCACCAGAGATGCCCTGAGTGGCTGCACCCAATCACACACCCATCCCAAAGCACTGTAGGGAAAGCTAGTTCCTACCCCAAGTAGCCACTGGGGCCACATGCCCTTAATACCACAGGCAAGAAAGAAAGGACAGAATGGGCTCTGTTGCCGTAGGGAGGCATAGATGCTGAGTAGGCAGAAGCCACAGAGGCCCGGGACCCTGGGCTGCTGCAGCAGAGCCAGGTCTTGGCATGGACAGGAAGTAATCTAGGTGCTTCCTCTCACTTTCCACACCCTAGCCTCACTTAGTCCTGGAACCACTGTAGCCTGGCCAGAGGGACTTGGCAGACCCTCACCTGAGGGCCTTTGCTGGGGCTGCTTGGACTGAGAGGAGGCTAGAAATGGAGCCAGTTAGCAGGCTGCTTCCTTAGAGAAACTGTTTCTCTAAGGAGACTCGCGTTGCTCTGTGGCCGTTGCTGAGTAGCTCCTGTTGTTCTGTGGCCTTTAGGCTGGCATCCCCCTCCCCGCCCCTCTGCCAGTCACTCCTTTCTCTCGCCGAGAGTCTCACCCCCACATCTCGGTCACCCACATGCTGTCAAAGGTGTCATCCCTGAAGCCCCCGCTATGTGTAGCCCCCACCTCCAGGACCAGAGTGGGCCAGGAGGGTGCTCAGATGGGCCTGGCCTGGACAGCTAATATTGCCAACACACTGATGATTTCAGAGTGTCTTTGTGGCGGAGTCTTTCTGAAGTGTTAGTCCCAGAAGTGCCCGTCCCCTGAGCAGCAGGGTCCATCTGCACAAGCAGCGATCCCTCCCAGCCTTATCCTGGTGAGTCTTGGAGGTGTGACATGTGGTGCCTGGGCTGGCCTGGCAGCCCACACAGAGCCTGGACTTTGTTGTCCTGAAGACACAACTGATAGCTGCTTGGGCCAAGACAAAGGTAGCACTCAGCGTGGCTGGACCATTCAGCGCCCTGCCAGGCCCTCCGTGGACTGGAGCCCACGTGGAACGTGTAGCTAGGCGAGGGCATGGCCTGTGTGGCCTCTGCCTCAGGGGCCACCTGCTGCTGGAGGTTGTGGCCAGCTGAGGTCCCTGTGGGTCTTGGGCATGTCAAGGAAGCAGCTTGGTTCACCTAAGAGACTCTGAGACTGGAGGACCTATAATCCACCTCAGCGCCAGCCACTGTCTTCAGGGGCCAGCAATGCCGAGGACTAACCGTAATACGTTTATTCTCTCTTGAGTCACTCCAGCAGTGCTAAGCACTGCCCGCCATAACATTATTCACTCTTCAGTCACTGACACGTGTCAGCATGCTTATTTGGACACATTTTAAAAAGCACATGGCCAGCACATTAGACACATGAGTTCATAGATACTATCAGTAAGAATGATACTAGTTTTAAAATGTGAATTGATACGAAGAACATGACTAAGTGAATAGCCGTGCAGAGAGTCGTCAGGCCTGGAAATATGAAAATGATCCTGGAATGTGTCATTCAAAAAACCCTGGAGTGAAGGGTTTCATGTCCTGAAGGTCCTGAGCCTGGTTCTTGGAGGGATGCAGGGGGCTGCACAGAGCAGGTGTGCAGAGGATGGGTGTGCACAGGGGAGCCTCACCCTTGTCACCCTTCTGATACCTGGCATATAGGTGTCCCCAGCCCTGCGAAGACTTTTCCTCCTGGTGGCTGCCCTCACTTCTTCACACTCCTCCTTGGCGATTCCTTGCACTGAAACGTGTGGCCAGGGCCAGAGTGCAGGAGGTGGCATGGGCTGGGTTCTGGGTGGCACACTGTGTCCTGGCCTGCCTCCCCCAGCTCCCCACACTGCAGTGCCCAAGTCACTCAGCCAGGGTCGCCTCATATGAAACAGGGAGGGTGAGAGCAGAGGCATGGTTGGACACAGAGGTTTGAGGGAAGAGGTAAGAGTATCTGGGCTGTGAGTTTGTTTGGCACGAGGCAGCTGATTCACACCAGTGTCTTCCTGTCCACTAGTGAGGTGCTGTGTCTACTTTATTAGGAAGCTCTGAGGGGGATGGGCTTTGCCCGAGGGCTCTCAGATGGGTGGCAGTTGGAGGGTCCCCACTTCTGGGACTCCTCTGCGTGGAGGATTTGGCTGGTTGGGCATCAGAACCATCTGGGCTGTCCAAAGCTGGCATGAGACCTCAGCATCGGCATTTTCCAGGAATGCAGCTCCAGTTGACGACCAGCCTTCCCCAGATGCTGAGGGCAGGGACAGATGTCCAGTGCTCACATCTGATCAGGATGACCCTACCCCTAGGGTGTGGTGTTGGAGAAGACTCTTGAGAGTTCCTTGGACTACAAGGAGATCCAACCAGTCCATCCTAAAGGAAATCAGCCCTGAATATTCATTGGAAGGACTGATGCTGAAGCTGAAGCTCCAACACTTTTGCCATGTGATGCGAAGAACTGACTCATTTGAAAAGACCCTGATGCTGGGAAAGACTGAAGGCAGGAGGAGAAGGGGACGACAGAGGATGAGATGGTTGGATGGCATCACTGACTCAATGGACATGAGTTTGAGCAAGCTCCAAGAGTTGGTGATGGACAGGGAAGCCTGGTGTGCTGCAGTCCATGGGGTCTCAAAGAGTTGGACACAACTGAGCAACTGAACTGAACTGAACTGAACCCCCAGTGTGAGAGGTTTCAGCTATAAAGGCAGAGGCTCACTGGCTTTTGCAAAGGTGGCCATGCCCAAGTGCTGTCTTTACACAGGACTCAAGTTCTAACACCACTGCCTCCCTGACTGTCTTTTAGGACAGTGGCTGGGGAGGCCCTGCTCTGCATGGACCCCCAGCATTGGCCATGTGCACTGGGCCAGCCTCTACTGCCTGTGATCTCAGCAGCCCCCCATCCAGCCTGGGCCTTTCCCACACAAGCTGCCTGGGTGAACCTCTCAAGTCAGAATCCATCCTGGCTGTGGGCCACCCCAGACCATTTCAGAAGTCAATAAAAACCCAGTATTAGTTTGAATCCATGGAAGGAATGGGGGCTATCTTGTCCCCAGCCATGTCCAACTAGATGACTTAGCACAGGTCAGGCCCTCTCTGAGCCTCAGTTTCCCCTTCTGTGACAACCATAAGACCCCTTTTGTGTCCCCCTGCAGGTGACAATCAAACTGCTTTTCAGCAATCCTAGAGGGAACAAGATTCACAGTCACATTTGTGCACATGCTACATGGTGCTGGCCGTGGATGAGGGCCCCATAAGTCCAGAGGCTGCAGCACAGGCCAGGACTGACCCAGAATGCCCAGCGGAGCCACCGGTTTGGGCCTCGGATACACTCACACATCCTCCCGGCTTCTCTGACAAGAGCCTTTTCTCTGTCTACTCAAGGTTCCTGAGAGAAGCCAGAGAAAAACAGTATGTTTCTTTGTTTTATTATAAGACGGATGACTTCATCTTCCCTCATCTTCCCAGAAAAGACAACAACGAATTTGTTAAAGTTCAGCTGTGAGAACTTCCTCTTATAGCAGGAATGAGGGGTATTTAAAAGCAGCTTCTTGCTTCCTGGAGCTATTTGCAGCTGAGTGGCCCTGCTTGCTGTTGCCTGGGCCCTGCTGTTCCGGTGCTGCCATCCATCTGGTGGGGAGGCGGGGTGGGGGT
>SJYQ01003953.1:318340-335663 GCA_006410935.1 Redunca redunca
AGGCGGGGTGGGGGTGGGGGGCGGGCTGCAGCGCTCTCTCCTCGTCATTCAACTGCCCAATGCTCTGGGACCATCCCGTGGGTTTTAAGTACTTCCTTCAGATTTCCAAATTCAGGGAGAAATGAAATTATTACTCTGTCCATTAAGATCTTTCCTGCCTTTAGCTGGAACCACCATCTTCCAGTAATTTGCCAAAATGAGCAACACAAAGGGGAAGAGGAGGGACGCCCGCTGAGTGACCTCTGGGCCTTTTAGAAAACGTGGAGTTGTTCCTTTGGCCACATACATGTGAATCTACCAGAAGGGTGATATTGTGGTTATCAAGGGAATGGGTACTGTTCAAGAAGGAATGCCCCACAAATGTTGCCGTGGCAAAAGTGGACAAGTCTGCAGTGTTACCCAGCATGCTGTTGGCATCATTGTAAGCAAACAAGTTAAGGGCAAGATTCTTGCCAAGAGAATTAATGTGCGTATTGAGCGTATTAAGGACTCTAAGAGCCAAGATAGCTTCCTGAAATGTGTGAAGAAAAATGATCAGAAAAAGAAGCAAGTCAAAGAAAGAGGGACTTGGGTTCAGCTGAAGTGCTGGCCTGCTCCACCCAAAGAAGCACCCTGAGGACCAGTGGAAAGGAGCCTGAACTCCTGGAGCTGGTTCCTGCAAATCATGGCATGATGGGTGTAAAGATAAGGACCCAGACCGTGCGAATGTTTCTCTTAACTGAGTAGAGGTGTTGTGTCCCTTCCCCAAGGAAATGCTTAGGACACATTTTAATTGTGTCCAAATTCAGTGGGTGATGCGTTTTTTAATTTAGTGTTTTTTCTTCCTAAAAGATGTAAGATAGCTTGCTGTTCAAGCTAATAAACTACTATATATATCTATCTGTCTTTCCAGACCCCTGACAGACGTCTCTAGCTAGGAGCAAATGTCCTAGGGAGCAATGTCTGTGTGACCCCCAGGGAGATGCAGTCAGTATAAGGGTCTGGTGTCTGGTCTCCCAGAACACCGGGTCCCCTGAGGCACCCGAACCCCAGTGACCACAGAGGGCTTAATCAGGCCAGCCAGATGATGGGGACAGCAAGCTGGTGGCCTCCCTGGGTAGAGGGACAAGTGCCGGGAAAGAATGGAGGCTTGATGTGGCTGGCTCTTCTGAGCTCTTAAGTAAAGGCAGAAATGCTGATTCTCATGAAACCCTTGTGTAAATAAGGTCAGCAGATCCACCGTTTACAGGGGCAGGATACCTGACTCCTGCTTGTCAGCCTCTTGATTTACCTGGAGTGACCATTGTGGATGTGCTTGGCAGCTGCCCGCCTGGATCAGTATGAGGGACACAAGTGGTGAACTGCACCCTCCCTGGCCACGAATAATTAGGTGAGAGAGCCACACAGCGACCACAGGCTTTGCCCAAGGACAAATTGCCCAGAGGACTGTGCGAATGGCATGGGAGCCCAGAAAGGGAGCTGTGGCCATGAGCAGGGCCGAGGGGATTGAGTCAGGCTCCCTGGAGGAAAGGACAGCAGGTTGAACTTCGGCCTCTGCCATCCAGGAAGAGAGTACAGCAGTGCAAAGGCCCGGAGGCAGGGAGGGTCCAGAGAGGCGGGACGGAATGCTGGTGGGCAGGTGGGAGGGCCCTAGGGCAAGAGGCCACACATGTGGGGAGGAGATCCAGGTGGGCTCCAGCTCCCGGGGGGAGCCTGGCAGGGATTCTGGAGAAGGGAGAATGTGGACCCAGTTCTTTTCAGGCTGGGGCAGGAAGTCCCTGGCTGGGCTTGACGGCAGGGTCTGAGGGGAGTCAATGGGCAGCAGCACCTGGGAATTTTGCACACCCCAGACTGTCCTAACTGCTGGGGATCCCTACACCTCCATGCCCCCACTTCCTCAACTACCTCGTGATTCCTGGGCCCTCGTAAGACAGCTCAGAGAGGCCTGAGCTCAGAGAAAGGCTGGATAACCCAAGCGGCATTGGAAGGCTAGGCAGTTCCTGCCTGAAGGAGGCAGAGAAGCAAGCCGGTGCACCTCCTGGCCAGGATCCCAAGCGCATCTCGTCACAGAGTGGGTGGCACCATGCCCATAGAGCAGGGACTCTACTTCTGACCCCAGGAGATCCATCAAGGGGGGCTATTATGAGCCCACTTTATAGATGCAGAAACTGAAACTCAGACAGGTGAGGAGGCTGTTCCACTACCAGGCAGTGAGGAAGATCCCCTCCCTGCTCCATGTAGCCCACAGAGCTCATCCCCAAGCCTCCCAGGCTTGCCTCCCCAGATACTGAAACAAATCCCAGAAGCCACAGGGATAAAAAAATAAAACCTTTATTTTTGCCAACTGTTTCCTGTCTTTGAAAATGCCTGAGAGGCGTTTGTGAAGAGGTGTGGGTGACTCATGCCGAATGTGGAGAGGCGATTAGCTATTTTTGCCTCAGACTCCAAAGACAGATGGGCAGCATCCCTGAGGGTATCCAGGCAGTGGGGGCTGACCCTCAGCAGGGAGGCAGGGCAGTGGTTGCCATGCACAGTGGCCTAGGCAGTCCCAACGTTGTCAGTGTTGATGAAAGCAAATCCGTCAGCCCAGAAGGCTGGCTCTGGGTTTGTGGGGTGTTGTCATTGCCAGGGTTACGTGGGGTCCCAAGGCCAGAGGAGGTGGGGACCGTGGTCCTTGTTGACGTCCCCTTCCTTCCAGTCTGCAGTGTCTCAACCTGAGGCTCCTCCTGCCCTGCCACCTCCAGGTGAGCAGGCCCCAGGCCTGGGACCCCCAAAACCCTCACACCTTCCAGATTCACCTGAGGCCTGCCTTCAGGGCTCAGCTGTGGAAGCTGAAAGTCCCAGGCTCTGTCGTCACATTCGAGACTCAGGCCACAAAACCTAAACCGAGAGTGGTTTCCTCCTCTGTTGCTGATGGGGTCCTCCCTCCCTAAGGAGGTTCTGGCGGTGGGGATCCTGCTCCTGGGCTGGAGGAGGTCCCCAGGATGCCTGGAATGGGGAGCCATGGCCTGGCTCTCACCATGTGGCCCTTGAACCTGGAACCGGGGCCGTAGCTTCCGACTTGGTCTGTCTCCACCTCCCTGGGGCTCAGATGGCTCAGATGGTAAAAAATCTGCCTGCAATGTGGGAGACCTGGGTTCCATCCCTGGGTTTGGAAGATGCCCTGCAGGAGGGCCTGGCAACCCACTCCAGTATTCTGGCCTGGAGAATCCCATGGACAGAGGAGCCTGGCAGGCTACAGTCCTTGGGGTCACATTGAGTCAGACACAGCTGAGCAACTAAGCACCAATTCCCCGGGACTCAAGGGCCCCGATTTGGAACGGCTCTATAGCGCTCACCAGAGCCCCTGCCCTCCAGGCTGTAACGGGGCAGGGCCCACAGAAGGGTCGTCCTGACCCCACCACTCACTAGAGAGGCACACAGGTCACAGCCTGCGGTGAGGAGGGGCCGCGTCCACAGCTCCCACCACGCTCACGACTCAGGCCTGATGAGGAGGACAAGAGAGGGACGCGAGCGGCTGCCCCTGCAGCCTCGGCTGAAGCAGACAGTGGCTCGGCTGAGGCCTGGGCCCGGAGAGCCGTCGGGAGGCTCAGCAGGAGAAAAACCTGGTCGGCCACAGCAGGGTGGGGAGCCTCCCTGGCCGGTTGCTCCCGCGGGGCCCAGGCGGGGGCCTGGGCAGGGCAGGCAGGGCCGGGCCTCTTAGCTGGCGGGCAGGGGCTGGGGGAAGACTCGGCTGAAGAACAGCTAGCGCTTTCATGCCTGCGTCCTCGATTCACGCATCCCAGTGACAAATGTGTTTTTCACACAGTCTTGAAGTTCATTGTCTGTGGTAAAGAAGACTTTTGTTTCCCCTCACAGAATGAGCCACTCTCCTCCCTGGCAGCTGCCGCCTGGCTGGCTAGCCCCATGGAGCAGCACGGTCATCTCTGGTAGCCTTGGCCACTGGCCAGGCACCCCTGAGCACTCTCTGCCCGCCTCTGTCTGCTGTTGCCCCAGTCCCCTCCCCGTGGCTGTCGTTTGTTCATTCATTCGTTCCTTTATTTAGCCCTTCAGCAAGTGCTGGGTGAGCCCTGTTCCAGATGCTGGTGGTACAGCCTTGCGTCGGGCTGGCAAAGCCACACCCTCAAGAACTCATGGTCACATGAGGGGGAGCAGGGGCCAAACAAATAAATAAGATGCACAATAACTTCATGCCACAGGAATATGAAATGAGGAAATGGCAACCAACTTCAGTATTCTTCCCTGAAAAATGCCAAGGACAGAGGAGCCTGGTGGGCTACAGTCCATGGGTCTCAAAGAGTCGGACACGACTGAATGACTAAGCACAGCACCAGTGTGAGAATGACTGGGCCTGAATGCCATGTGAACCTGTGGTCAGAGATGGCTTTGATGGGGGATAAGAGGGAAGCAGCCAGCTGAAGGCCTGGGGGAAGGGTGTTCCCAGTGGGGGAAGCCCAGAGCCCTGAGGTGGGAATAAGTGTGGTGTATGCAAAGAAAGGATTTGGGGTGAGGTTGGAGAGGTGGGCTTGGAGCCCAGTTGGTGGGACTTCACGGTCCACGAGAAGGACTTTAGAGGAGGTCCAGCCATTCCGTGGGATGTAACCAGTGATGGTTCTGGTCAAGTTCCAGTGCTGCGCTGGGCACGGACGCTCACCACCTCTCCGTGCTTATGTGGCTTATCATCTGCACTGTGTATGGGGGGAAACTCGGGCTCAGGGAGGAGCCCACACACCCACCTGCCAACAGCTTCTCCTGTCCCAGCCTACCAGCCCTTCCCAAGTCTGTCTCTATGACCCCAGCTGCTCAGAAGACCCTTTCTTTACTCAGCTCCTCTTGTGGCCACCTAAAATGCATTGGACCTAGCCCCGTCTACTGCATTTCTGGAGGCTTCCTCTAGGAGGCGACAGTGCAGCTGGCTCTTCAAAACGAACAGAAGGGGCTTCTAGAATGGAAGAAACAATCGAAAACTTGACTCAGTGGTGGGAGTGTGGATACATATGTGGGGCACAGCAGGCAGGCATTACTGGAGTAGTCTTGCTTACTATTTTTTTAATAAAAACTCGTTTATTAAAATGAAAATATTCTGTAATGAAATTTTACATTTCTATCAGAATCACCATTATCACTTCCCACAACTTGAAAGTTTCCATGTAATGAAAACAAACATTGATTTTTTAAAAGAGTAAAACTACGAAAATCTAAACACCAACATTTGGGTTGTAGGATCATGTACGTATACTCCATTCTGTCTCTGCCACTGACTGCAGCTTAAAACCAAACAGGATGCATGGAGTAGCTACTTTGAAAACTAAGTAATAGGCAGATCGGAGAAGAAAATCATCATTTGAAGTACCACCTAATTGTCAGTGAGCTTACCATTTTTCCTCCACTGATGTTCCCTGCCTAAACTCAGGGCAGCCTGAAAACTAAAAGGGACATCAACAGTGACACAAAGAGCTTTGGGAGACATCTGCTGATTCTGGCTCAAGAAGCAAGTGAGCGGTCTCTTAGAGAGAGCAGGAAACTACATTTAAAAACATCTTTCCTGTGCTCTTTTATACTCCAGCTCACAAGCAATTCCACAACAGCGTTTCATGGACACTGTAAGAACCTAAAACTCCAAGGAAGGGGAGCCTTTCTCTCTGAACAGATGTGTTATTGCCCAACTGAAGGCAGGATGAACTTTGCACTTTTCTTTCTCTTCTGTCTTCCCACCGTTTAGCCCTAGATTCAGGCATAGTCATGGGAAGTGCATAGCAGAACTGGGTAAGCTGGGTAAGCAAAGCCCTAGCTTTCTGGCTTGAAGACCAAAAAAGGGAGCTCCAGGACAATGAAAAATTCTGGAGGAGGTCAGGAAAGCTACCTATAAAGTTTTTTTATTAACTCCTGGGCTAATCCCCAAGCTGCACAGGTTGGGATCTGACCCTAAAGAGTACATCATAGGTTTTGAACTTCCAGATGTTCAAGTTGGATTTAGAAAAGGCAGAGGAGCCAGAGATCAAATTGCCAACATCCATTGGATCATAGAAAAAAGCAAGAGAGTTCCAGAAAAACATCTGCTTCGTTGACTATGCAAAAGCCTTTGACTATGTGGATCACAACAAACTGTGGAAAATTCTTAAAGAGATGGGAGTATCAGCCCACTTTACCTGCCTCCTAAGAAATCTGTGTGCAGGTTAAGAAGCAACAACAGTTAGAACTGGACATGGAGCCACCATTGCCGCAGGGGCACGTGTTTCTCTGGCCTGGTAACTCTGCTGCTCTGGAGGACTCTTGTGTGACTGATAAACCTCTGATGAAGCCCTGACCAGATGGGCATGAGTTATTACCACACAGAACAAAAGACCCTTCCCTACAACATTATGGGAGAACATGAAGAAGGGGTCCTTTGAGAGACAAAGCCAAAACCTTCCAAAGAGTAAACAACTTGAAGCCAATAGGCTGTGCCTTAAAAAATGATGCACCCCAAGCAAAACACAAAAAGAATAAAAAGAAAAAGGAGTATTTAAATGAAGATGCGAATGGATTAATGGAATATCCAAGACAAAACTCACAGACGGTTCACAATGGTGAGATGATAGCAACAGTCAGGAAGCAAGGGGAAAAATTGTAGTTGCCTTAAAGCATGACAGCTGCTGGGAAGGAAGACGATCAAAAAGACAAGCAGCAAAGAAAAATGCAGTGGTATGTTTCCACTGTAGACAGCTGGCCATGGAACTGCAGATTGCTCTGCTGCCTTGAGAATCAAGAAACGGGCACTGGAATGTGTTACTGGTGTGGATCCACAAGGGCAAGGTTAAAGCAGACCCAGCTCTTGGTGAACTTCCTTTTGCAAAATGTTTTGTTTGTGGGGAAATGGGACATCTGTCCAGATTTTGTCCTGATAATCCCAAAGGACTCTGTGCTGATGGTGGTGACTGTAGACTATTAGGCTCTGTGGAACATTGGAAGAAAGATTGTCCTGAAAGTCAGAACTCAGATCAAATGGTCACAGTTGGTCACTGGGGCAAAAGGAATGAGTGCAGACTATGAAGAAATTTTGTATGTGCCTAACCACAGAAACCCAAAACAAACATACCTAAAGTTGTTCATTTTTGATGATTAGTACTATTGTTTGTTCAACATTCTGAACTGGGCCTACTTCACAAGTTAGAGCTGGACTGTCGCTTGGAGGCCTATATTGCATATATCAGTATAATTCAGGTATGGCCAAACCAGTTCCTGAGTTCAGTCCACCAAAGGGCATTCTACCAGTGTTTGGAGAAAAGCACTGAATAAAGTATAAGATGTTTAAAATGGATTTTCTAAAAGAATATATTTTTGACCAATAGAAATTAGGTATAACTAAATGTCTATTGTTTTTTTCTGTACATCTTTTTTGTAAATCTTTTGATTGTACATCTTTTTTTGTAATCATCTTTTTCTTAAAAACAAAAATATACATTAATATAAACTATCCCTAAACATAGGATAACTGCTTTGCATTTGGAAATGCATTTGTGGCCCTATTATTTTCTTGGTTCAAATTATCAATTTATGTTTATGTTAGAACTTTATTTACACTTGCCACAAATGTATTATTTTTAAAATATTAAATAAAAACTCATTTTCTATTAAAATATGGACATGGAACAATGGCCTGGTTCACAAGTCGGAAAAGAGTACATCAAGGCTGTATATTGTTCACCCTGGTTACTTAACTTACATGCAGAGTACATCATGCAAAATGCTGGGCTGGATGAAGCACAAGCTGGAATCAAGATTGCCATGAGAAATATCAATAACCTCAAATAGGCAGATGATACCACTCTAATGGCAGAAAGCAAAGAGGAATTAAAGAGCATCTTGATGAAGGTGCAAGAGGAGTGAAAAACCTAAAACTCAGCATTCAAAAAACTAAAATCATGGCATCTGGTCATATCACTTCATGGCAAATAGATGGGGAAAAATGGAAACAGTGGCAGGTTTTATTTTGGGGGGCCCCAAAATCACTGCAGATTGACTGCAGCCATGAAATTAAAAGATGCTTGCTCCTTGGAAGAAAAGCTATGACAAACCTAGTTCAGTTCAGTTCAGTTGCTCAGTTATGTCTGACTCTTTGCAACCTCATGGACTGCAGCACACCAGGCCTCCCTGTCCATCACCAACTCCTGGAGTTTACTCAGACTCATGTCCATCAAATTGGTGATGCCATCCAGCCATATCCTCTGTCATCCCCTTCTCCTCCTGCCCTCAATCTTTCCCAGCATCAGGGTCTTTTCAAATGAATCAGTTATTCACATCAGGTGGCCAAAGTATTGGAGTTTCAGCTTCAGTATCAGTCTTTCCAATGAATATTCAAGACTGATTTCCTTAAGAATGGACTGGTTGGATCTCCTTGCAGTCCAAGAGACTCTCAAGAGTCTTCTCCAACACCACAGTTCAAAAGCATCAGTTCTTCGGTGCTCAGCTTTCTTTATAGTCCAGCTCTCACATCCATACATGACTACTGGAAAAACCATAGCTTTGACTAGAAAGACCTTTGTTGGCAAAGAAATTTCTCTGCTTTTTAATAAACTATCTAGTTTGGTCATAACTTTTCTCCCAAGGATCAAGCATCCTTTAATTTCATGGCTGTAGTCACCATCTACAGTGATTTTGGAGCCCCCCAAAATAAAGTCTGTTACTGTTTCCACTGTTTCCCCATCTATTTGGCATGAAGTAATGGGACCAGATGACAAACCTAGACACACATTAAAAAGCAGAGACATCACTTTGGCAACAAAGGTCTGTATAGTCAAAGCTATAGTTTTTCCAGTAGTCATGTACAGAAATGAGAGTTGGACCTTAAAGAAGGCTGAGTGGCAAAGAATTGACGTTTGCAAACTGTGGTGTTGGATAAGACTCTTGAGAGTCCCTTGGACTGCAAGAAGACAAACCAGTCAACCCTAAAGGAAATCAACCCTGAATATTCATTGGAAGGGCTGACGCTAAAGCTGAAGCTCCAAGACTTTGGCCACCTGATGTGAATAACTGACTCACTGGGAAAGACCCTGATGCTGGGAAAGATTGAGGGCAGGAGGAGAAGGGGGAGACAGAGGATGAAATGGTTGGATGGCATCGCCGATTCAATGGACATGAGTTTGAGCAAACTCCTGGAGATAGTGAAGGATAGGGAAGCCTGGCATGCTATAGTCCATGGGGTTGCAAAGAGTTGGACATGACTTAGCAACTGAACAACAACAAACCAAAGTACAGAACAGACTGCTGTCCATGTCCCAGATTAGCTGCTGCATGGCACACAAATTTGAACATCAACTTAATGGCTTTGAAAATAAAACTAACATTAAAACCACAACCCCATCAGAGCTTTAGGAACTAGCCCCTCTGAATCAATTGCCTGCCAAAACATTAACATACATATTCTCCACGGGATTTTTAAAAGAATCAGAACTTGTAAACATAGTATTCAAAATGTCTATAACACCATCCAAAATTACTGTACATGTGAAGAACTAGGAAATCTCAACTCACATGGGAAAAGAGTGAATAGACGCCAATGCTAAGACAAAACCTAGCAAATTCATATTATCTGACAAAGACTTTAAGCCAGCTTTTGTAAAAATGCTCCAACAAGTAAGGGCAAACACTTCTGAAACAGATAGAAAGATAGACTATATCAGCAAAGAAATAAGAGATATAAAGAACCAAATGGAAATCTTAGAACTGAAATTATAACAAGTCTAACAGAACTGGAAATGAGAGAGAAAATGATCAGTGATAGTGAAGGTAGTTTGGTAGAAATTATCCAGTCTGAACAATGGAGAGAAATTGAAAGAAAAAATAAAAGAGCTTCAGGCACCTCTAGAATAACAGCAGAAGTCTAACACTTATGTCACTAGAGTCCCAAAAGGATAGGAGAAAAAGTGTAATTCAGAAAAAGTATTTGAAGAAACAATGGCTGAAAGCATCTCAATTTAATCAAAAATATAGATCCACATATTCACGAACCCCAAAACAAGGTGTATTCCAAACAGAATAAAACACAAAGGAACTCATGCCCAGATACATCATAATCAAACCACTGAGAAATAAACACAAAGAAGAAATCTTCAAGAGCTACCAGGAGAAATGATTCTTTACTTACAAGTGAAGAATGTGTCAAATGACTGTGGCTTTCTCATTAGAAACCACAGAGGTCAGAAATAGTTGAAACAACATTTTTTAACATGCTGAAAGAAAAGAACTGTTAACCCACAGTTCTAGAGCCAGTGAAAAGGTCATTCAGGAATGAAGATGTTATCAGAAACACTCAGGTGAAAGAAAACTAAGCATTTATTGCCACAGACCTGCTCTTTTGCACTGTTAAAAGAAGTTGCCCTGGTGAAGAAAGGAAATGATGCCAGAAGGACACTTAAAACATCAGGGATGAAGGAAAGGTAATAGAAATGATAAATATCTGTATAAATACAACAGACTATTCTCCCTTTGAATTTTTAACATGTGTTTGATGGTTAAAAACAAAGATGATAGCATTGTCAGATGAGGTTTTCAGTGTATGTAGATGTAACACGGAAGATGCTTACAATACAGAGGAGAGTGGGTAAAGCACCCTAATGGTGGCTAAGTTTTTTCTGTTTCACTTGAAGTGGTGAAAAATAATTGATTCTAAATAGACTATGAAATGTACATACAAACATACTTCATTTTCTTGCACTTTGCAGATGTTTCATTTTTTACTAATTGAAGGTTTGTGGCAACTCTGTGTCAACTTAAAATAGTTACAACCTAGAAGTTAAGAGTTATGTTTTATTCAGTGTGAATTTTTGCATCTCAAGTCTCAAGTCACCCTGAGAGAGCTGCTCCGAGGAGGCAGTAGCTGAGGGGGAGAAGCCAGGTTAAACAGAAGTTTGCAACAAGGGGCAGGTAATCTGAACAGTAAAAGATTGTTGTTAATTAAGGAAAACCAGATATCTCAAGAAATTTAGCACTTTTATGTCTATGGGAAGATGCAAGAGTCCGGGCTCACTGCAATCATTCATTGCATGTCCATCTCAACTATCTGGGGCCAATTTTTCAGTACAGATCACAGGTATTGTTCCACAGGTATTGATCTTCCTGTTTTCCCTGGAGAACTGGGATCGCTGATGACTGTGACATTCTTGTTTATTGACGTGGCAGGAAATACTCCATTTCTACCCAACAGCCTTTGCCCACTTTGTGTCTCTGTGTTACAGTTTGTTAACAATATTCCAAACTATTTGATTATTACTGTAATTGTCATGATGGTCTCTGATTAATGATCTTTGACAATACTATTGTAATTGTCTTGAGGTACCACAGACAGCACCTATAATGTAACAAATGGCACCCCTCTCCAGTACTCTTGCCTGGGAAATCCCATGGACAAGGAAGCGTGGAAGGCTGCAGTTCAGAGGGTCGCTGAGGCTCAGACACGACTGAGCGACTTCCCTTTCACTTTTCACTTTCATGCATTGGAGAAGGAAATGGCAACCCACTCCAGTGTTCTTGCCTGGAGAATCCCAGGGACGGCAGAGCCTGGTGGGCTGCTGTCTCTGGGGTCGCAGAGTCTGACACGACTGAAGCGACTCAGCAGCAGCAGCAGCATATATCCTGACTGCTCCACCAACAGCCTGTTCCCCAACTCTCCCCGTCTCCTCCAGCCTCCCTATTCCCTGAAATGCAACAATATTGAAATTAGATCAATTATAACCTTACAAGGGCCTCTGAATGTTCAAGTAAAAGAAAGAATCACACATCTCTCACCTTAAATCAAAAGCTAGAAATGATTATACTTAGTGAGGAAGGCATGTCAAAAGCCAAGATAGGCTGAAAGGTAGGTCTCTTGTGCCAAAGTTAGCCACGTAGTTAATGCAAAGGGAAAGTTCTTGAAGGAAATGAAAAGTACTACTCCAGTGAACACACAAATGATACAAAAGTGAAATAACCCTATGGCTGATATGGAGAAATTTTAGTGTTCTAGATAGAAGATCAAACCAGTCACAACATTTCCATAAGCCAAAGCCTAATCCAGAGCAAGACCATAACTCACTTCAGTTCTGTGAAGGCTGAGAGATGTGATTTTGAAGCCCAAGAAAATAAAGGCTGTCACTGTTTCCGCTGTTTCTTCATCTATTTTCTATGAAGTGATGGGACTGGATGCCATGATCTTAGTTTTTTGAATGTTGAGTTTTAAGCCAGCTTTGTCACTCTCCTATTTCACCTTCATCAAGAGGCTTTTTAGTTCCTCTTCACTTTCTGCCATCATGGTAGTGTCATTCTGCATATCTGAGTTTATTGATACTTCTCCCACAATCTTGATTCCAGCTTGTGCTTCATCCAGTCTGTCATTTCACATAATTTACTATGCATATAAGTTAAATAAGCAGGGTGACAATATACAGCCATAACGGACTCCTTTCCCAGTTTTGAACCAGTTCGTTGTTCCATGTCTGGTTATAATTGTTGCTTTTTGACCTGCACACAGGTTTCTCAGGAGGCAGGTAAGGTGACCTGGTATTCCAATCTCTTTAAGAACTTTCCACAGTTGTCGTGATCCACACAGTCAAAGGCTTTTGCGTAGTCAGTGAAGCACAAGTAGATGTTTTTCTGGAATGCTCTTACTTTGTCTATGATCCAACAGATGTTAGCAATTTGATCTCTGATTCCTCTGCCTTTTCTAAATCCAGCTTGAATGTCTGAAAATTCTTGGTTCACTTACTATTGAAGCCTAGCTTGAAGGATTTTTAGCATTACTTTGCTAGCATGTGAAATGAATGCAATTGTGCGGTAGTTTGAGCATTCTTTGGAATTGCCTTTCTTTGGGATTGGAATGAAAACTGACCTTTTCCAGTCCTGTGGCCACTGCTGAGTTTTCCAAATTTGCTGGCATATTGAGTACAGCACTTTCACGGCATCATCTTTTAGGATTTGAAATAACTCAGCTGGAATCCATCACTTCCACTACCTTTGTTCACAGTGATGCTTCCTAAGGCCCACTTGACTTCACATTCCAGGATGTCTGGCTCTAGGTGAGTGATCACACCATCATGATTATCCAGGTCATTAGGATCTTTGTGTCATCACTGAGATCATTGTGTCGTTGTCCTCTGTGTATTCTTGCCACCTCTTCTTACTATCTTCTGCTTCTGTTAGGTCCATACCATTTCTGTCCTTTATTGTGCCCATCTTTGTGTGAAATGTTCCCTTGGTATCTAATTTTCTTGAAGAGAACTCTAATCTTTCCTATTCTATTGTTTTCCTCTATTTCTTTGCATTGATCACTTAGGAAGGTTTTCTTATCTCTCCTTTCTATTGTTTAGAGCTCTGCATTCAGATGGGTATATCTTTCCTTTGCTCGTTTGCCTTTAGTTTCTCTTCTTTACTCAGCTTTGTAAGGCCTCCTCGGACAACCACTTTGCCTTGTTGCATTTCTTTTTCTTGGAATGGTTTTGATCACTGCCTCCTGGACAGTGTTATGAACCTCTTTCCATAGTTCTTCAGGAACTCTGTCTATCAGACTAATCTCTTGAATCTATTTGTCACTTCCACTGTATAATTGTAAGGGATTTGATTTAGGTCGCTCCTGAATGGTCTAGTGGTTTTTCCCTACTTTCTCCAATTAAAGTCTAAATTTTGCAATAAGGAGTTTATGATCTGAGCCACAATCAGCTCCCAATCTTGTTTTTGCCAACTGTATAGAGCTTCTTCATCTTCGGCTGCAAATAACATAATCAATCTGATTTCGGTATTGACCATCTGGTGATGTCCATTGTAGAGTCTTCTCTTGTGTTGTTGAAAGAGGGTGTTTGCTGTAACCAGTGTATTCTCTTGGCAAAACTCTGTTAGCCTTTGCCCTGCTTCATTTTGTACTCCAAGACCAAACTTCCCTGTTACTCCAGGTGTTTCTTGACTTCCTACTTTTGCATTCCAGTCCCCTATGATGAAAAGGACATCTTTTTTGGTGTTAGTTCTAGAAGGTCTTATATGCCTTCATAGAACAATTCAACCTCAGCTTCTTCAGCATTAGTTGTCAGGGCACAGACTTGGATTACTGTGATATTGAATGGTTTGCCTTGGAAACGAACGGAGACCATTCTGTCATTTTTGAGACTGCACCCAAGTACTGCATTTCAGACTTTTGTTGACTACAAGGGATACTCCATTTCTTCTATGGGATTCTTGCCCATAGTAATAGATACAATGGTCATCTGAATTAAATTAACTCATTCCAGTTCATTTCAGTTCACTGTTTCCTAAAATGTCGATGTTCAGTCTTGCCATCTCCTGTTTGAGCACTTCCAATTTACCTTGCTTCATAGACCTAACATTCCATGTTCCTATGCAATATTGTTCTTTATAGCATCGGACTTTACTTTCACCACCAGACACATCTACAACTGGGCACTGTTTCCACTTTGGCTCAGCCTCTTCATTCCTTCGGGAGCTATTTCTCTGCTCTTTTCCAATAGCATATTGGGCACCAACCAACCTGGGGAGTTCATCTTTCAGTGTCATATTTTTTTGCCTTTTCATACTGTTCATGGGGTTCTCAAGGCAAGAATGCTGAAGTAGTTTGCCATTCCCTTCTCCAGTGGACCTTGTTTTGTCAGAACTCTCCACGAATGACCTGTCCAGCCTGGGTGGCCCTACGTGGCATGGCTCATAGTTTCACTGAATTAGACAAGGCTGAGGTCCATGTGATCAACTTGGTTAGTTTTCTGTGGTTGTGGTTTTCATTCTGTCTGCCCTCTAATGGAGAGGACAAGAGGCTTATGGAAGCTTCCTGATGGGAGGGACTGGCTGTGGGGAAGACTGGGTCTTGCTTTGGGGGACAGGCCATTCTCAGTAAAACTTTAATCCAATTTTCTGCTGATGGATGAGGTTATGTTCTGTCCCTATAGTTCGGCCTGAGGCCAAACTATAGTAGGGTAATGGCAACCTCCTTCAAAAGGACTCTGACAGTGTCACTTACCCTGTGGCAGGCCACTGTCAACCTACACCCCTACCAGCGACTCCTGAACACTCACAGGCAAATCTGGCTCAGTCGCTTGTGGGGTCACTGCTCCCATCTCCTGGGGTCACTGCTCCCTTCTCCTGGGTCCTGGTGCACACAAGGTTTTGTTTGTGAGTCTCTGTTTCCCCAGCCCTGTGGAAGTTGTGTATTCAAATGGCACTGGCCTTCAAAGTCAGATTCCCTGCGGACTCTCAGTCCCTTTGCCGGAGCCCCAGGTTGGGAAATCAGTGTGGGCCCTTGAACTTTCACAACAGTGTGAGAACTTCTTTGGGATAATTGTTCTCCGGTTTGTGGGTTGCCTGCTCAGCGGCTCTGCTGCTGCTGCTAAAGTCACTTCAGTCGTGTCCGACCGTGTGTGACCCCATAGATGGCAGCCCACCAGGCTCCCCCGTCCCTGGGATTCTCCAGGCAAGAACACTGGTGGGACTAATGGTGACCTCCTCCAAGAGGATTTATGCCAGACAATGCGCCTCCCAGGTCTGCTGCAGCCAGAGCCCCTGTCCCCGTGGCTGGCCACTGCTGACCTGCACCTCTGCAGGAGACCCTCAAAGGCAGGTCTGGCTCAGTCTCTTGTGGGGGTCACTGCTTCCTTTCCCTGGGTCCTGGTGCACACAAGGTTTCGTTTGCGCCCTCTGAGTGTCTCTGGCAGGTATGAGGTTTGATTTTAAATGCAATTGCTCCCTTCCTACCATCTTGTTGCAGCTTCTCCTTTGCCTTTGGACATAGGGTATATTTTTTTTGGTGGGTTCCGGCATTCTCCTATTGACGATTGTTCAACAGCTAGTTGCGATTTTGATACTTTCACAGGAGAAGATGAGCACACATCCTTCTCTTCTGCCAAATGCTCGTTTACCCCTCCCCCAAATCCTAGGGCCCTTAAGAACTACGCTAAATCTACACACAGCACCTCTGTTTACATCATGGATGACTGAATATTTTAAGCCCATTTTTGAGACCTACTGCTCAGGAAAAAAGATTCCTTTGAAAATATTACTGCTCACTGACAATGCCCTTGGCCACCCAGAAGCTCTGATGGAGATGTACAATAAGATTAATGTTGTTTTCATGCTTCCTATCACGGGATTCGTTCTGCAACCATGGACCAAGGAGTAATTTCAACTTTCAAGCCTTACACTTTAAGAAACACGTTTTGTAAGGCTATGTATGTCTGCTCAGTCACTCAGTTGTGTCGGAGTCTTTGTGACCCCAGGGACTATAGCCTGCCAGGCTCCTCTGTCCATGAAGTTTTCCAGGCAAGCATACTGGAGTGGATAGCCATTTTCTTCTCCACGGATCTTCCTGACCCAGGGGTCAAACCCTTGTCTCGTGTATCTCCTATATTGGCAGGTGGATTCTTTACCACTACAACACCTGGGAAGCCCCTTTCGCAAGGTTATCTCCACCATCTATAGTGTTTCCTCTGATAGAATTGGACAGAGTAAATTGAAAACCTTCTAGAAAGGATTCACCATTCTAGATATTATTAAGTACTTTTGTGATTCGTGTAAAGAGCTCAAAATATTAACATGACAGGAGTTTGGACAAAAGTTGTTTCCAATCCTCATGGGCAACTTTGAGGAATTCAGGACTTCAGTGGAGGAAGTAACTGCAGATGTGGTGGAAACAGCAAGAGAACTAGAATTAAAAGTGAAGCCTGAAGATTTGACAGAATTGCTACAATCTCACGATAAAATTTTAATGAAGGAGGAGTTGCTTCTTATGGATGAGCAAGGAAAGTGATTTCTTGAGATGTAATCTACTTCTGGTGAAGACGTTGGGACAATTGTTGAAATGACAATGAATAATTTATGTTACATATATTTATTTGATAAATCAGCAGCAGGGCTTGAGAAGACTGACTCCAATTTTGAAAGAAATTCTACTGTGGGTAAAATGCCATAGAACAGAATTGCATGCTACAGAGAAATTATTCATGAAAGGAAGAGTCAATCAATGTGGCAAACTTCATTGTTGTCTTATTTTAAGAAATTGTTGCAGCCACCTCAGCCTACAGCAATCATCACCCTAATTATTTAGCAGCCATCAGCAATGAGATAAGACCTTCAACCAGCAAAAAACATTACAACTCACTGAAGGCTTAGATGATGGTTAGCATATTTTAATAATGACATCTTTTTAAAATTAAGGTATGTACATTTCTTGACATAATGCTATTGGACAGTTAAGAGACTATAGTGTAAACATAGCTTCTATATGTACTAGGGAACCAAAAAATTTCATGTGACTCACTTTATTGCAATATTTTCTTTATTTTCGTGGTCTGTAACCAAACCCACAATATCTCCAAGATATGCTTGTGTGTTGTAA